>JAZGTJ010013384.1:0-15030 GCA_036877575.1 Botia almorhae
ATGCTCTCCTCAATTTTTCATTAACAAGACTGAGTGTGAAGCAAAAGAGCAGGAACGGAGACAAGAAAAGCAGGAAGGAGGAGAGAGAGAGAAATCCTGGAGTAGCACACATCTGAGGAACAAGAGAGAGCAACTGGGATGCGTTGCCATAACAACGAATTCAGCAGGCCACCTACTAGCTTGTGTGTGAGACGGAGGAGAGGGTAGAACAAGCTAGAAAGCAGAATCGTGTGTGTGTGTGTGTGCGTGTGAGTGAGCACTGCTGAAGGAGAGTAAAAAAAAAGTGTACATGAAGCTTGTTTGTGATTGGTCACACCTCTCCTGTCTTTGTGTGGACTGGTGCATGTTGGATTAGGGTCCGTCGTCATTGCCACCTTCTCTTATGGCTGCAGCACAGGAGCCGAGGGAGGGGTCTCTCTGCTCCTCCCTACCTCCTCCTCCCTTTCTCTCTCCCTATATCCTCCCCCTACTAAAGTAAAAACAATAAAATTCATAATGGGGAACGACTGAATTTGAGCTGATACCACACAAAACCAACATCAGGCTACCAGTCTCTCCTGCAGTCACTAATGCTCAGGGAGTCATTCAGAGGGTTACGAGTAGCACGTAGTTCTGTGTGAACAGGTTCTCTGCTTGAACAGTGAGGCACACGGGCAGGGATTTGAGTGATGGTCCTTTGCCTGCCGTACACACACACGCACACACACACACCAGGAGAGCAGCGCGCCGTCTGGATGATGTCATCCCATCTGCATCCTGCAGTGTTTTCAGTGCGGCTTCAGACCCTTTGTTGCCCTTTATGCTAAACTCGGACCAGTTTTATGGTTTCCTGTAGCATGTTTAGCTGAGTATTGAATCAGAGCATCATTTGTAAAGGTTAAAGGAGTCAGTTAATCCTGCATAGCATGTTTAGGAGAAGAGAGGACAGAATTGTGCAGCTGTTTGAATGCACGTGAACAGACAGAGGTCTCAGTGTGCTTTCTCAGATCTGTTTTCTGTTGTTGCTTGTGAATTTGGTCCTCATATCGAATTTCAAGTATTTCATTTTTAGACGTAAATAAATTTAGTGCGTTTCTCATTTCTTATCTTTTCTGTTTGGAAATCAGTTTGGAAATCATTTCTATATGGACTTGAAATTGGAAATGTGTACAAAACTCATTCATTTTGCTTAAACCCCATCTGATTTGCATAACACTGACTATATTCTCACCATTTAAACCTCAATGTGTATATGATGTTTTTAACTTTTACACCAGGTGTATTACTGATAGCCTATAAAGGTTTGTCAGACAAATGCTTTCCACACAACATTGATGTGCTTTATTAGTTTATTAATAATTCACTAACAAGCACTTTACATTCAGATGGTAAATAATGTAATAAAGATGCTTATTTGATATAAGAGTTGGACAAGAAATATTACACAAGCAATCATGACGTTATACTGAGTGCCAAAATATCAGATTGTCACATGTAATCACAGATATACAGTAAAACAATATGAGTGTTTGTGTGATATTGTTTTAATACAACCGTTTTATAAACAAGACATTACTATTGAATGGCCTATGTTTTACACACAATATATTGGTTATTTTGTTCATCGTTGCTCCATCAACAAAACTGGTTGTGAAATATGCCAAAGCTTGATCAGTCAAGCGTCACAAGGCCTGTCTGCAGCTCTGCAAATACAGAGATGCAAAGAGTGTTTTTATTAAAATATCCACATTCTGAACAAACTGTGGTATAATCATACATTAGTTATGATCATGTGAGGTACGTTTTGACTTCATCTTACGCATGTTGAAATTCAGGAAAGTAATTTTTAAATGGAGGCCAAAGGACAAAAGTGAAGTATAATCTCTCTCTTTATAGATTATGTGATATAACATTATTAGTATATTTTATATTATTTATATTATTATTATATTAGTAAATCCAATATTCGCGGGACTTTTTTGGTGGGATCGGTATTGGCGCATGGCCTGGGGTCTTTCCGCCTGTGCAGACAAAGGGGCTTATTGCTGAGTCTGCAGTAAAAGGTCAAATTTGGCTGTACGCAATCACACATCCTGGATAACCTTCATGCTACTGTTGTGACCGCACAGCTTCTTGAAAGCTGCCCTCCCACATCCCCACTTCTGTCCATCCCGCCCTCTTAAAAGCCGACTCCTGTTCTTTCAGACTGAATGTACTGAATTTGATAAAGAACTCACTTATAGACTGTACATGTAAAACAGCTGGTAAGTTTGCAGGTGTGTAGTATAAATACATAATCATATCCGCAGTGTTTGCATTTGAACTGTGTGATCTGATCTCAGGTGTGTTTGATTACTGCTGGAGCTAAATTTCCCAGGATGGCAGCTCTCCAAAAGCAGGATTGGACCTTATGATATAGAAAGTGTCTGTTTGTTGCTGTTTGTTGTGTATGTAATATATGTTTGTATGTGTATTATGAGTTATGTGAACATTGTACTTATTTGGAAAAATATTTTTTGCATACTGTGTAGCAGAGGAGTAAACATGTTAAGATGCAGAAATACATTTTCCATCTTTACAATTCTATGCTGCATAGTTTACATAAGGCTACATAAGCACCAGTTTGAATGTCACTTTTTAATGTCACTAGTTGAGCTGAACCAAACATAGTTTTGTGTGTATGTGTCTCCCTCTAGGTGATGTATCTCCTATCAGTATGTCACCCATCAGTCAGTCTCAGTTCATCCCACTGGGAGAGATTCTGTGCCTGGCCATCTCAGCCATGAACTCGTCCCGCAAGCCTGTCACACAAGATGCGCTGATGGAGCACCTTTCCACCTGCTTTCCAGGTAACATCCAAAACACACACACATTTATCTCACAGGGACCTTTTGATTCTTTTAGTTTAATGATGATTTTATACTGAGCCTTATTCACAAAACTTGAGCTATTTGTCTGGTGCCATAATTGTTGCGCTAATACAACCCATAGATAGGAGGCAGTACACAGAATTTTATTTTAAAAATGTAAATGTGTTTCAAAAACATACATGCACAATTTCTGTTAATCATAGCAGTGATATATCAAATAATGGAAAGAATTTTATTTGCATGCGTCTTTATTAAAATGTATGGTGTATGTATGAGTTCAGATGACTAAATCAGTGAAGTAATGCTTTATAGTCTCCGCATAGTATGTCAGATTAGCATGCTAAACTGAGCAACAGCATTGGGTATTGTGCCTGGTTAATTGCGCTCAGCACAGACTTTGTGGAGTTTTTCGTGCAGTTGCCTGATTTGCGTAATTCTTCCATGTGCAAACAATAATATCAGTATATAACAAAATGATATATATGACAATGATATATCAATGTCAGGTTATTTTAGTATGTCCATCCACAGTATTTTAGAATAGACATATCCATAGTAAATGCCATTGTAAGATTGTGTACTACTATTAAACATGTTATTGTTTTCATATGTATAGAAACAAAAATCAGCACATTTCAAAGAAGATAAACATCCCACCACAATATATGAGACAGCATTGCACACAAAAACCATGACACAAAGCTTATTTGAATTTGAATGTGTCCAATGCAAATGCACATGACCTTATTCATTTTAGACTTACTTTGTATACTTGATAATTAATTAGATTTACAGAAATTATAGCACTAGGTCACACAATCAGTATTTCTCTGGAAAGACATTTTGTAGTTATCAATGTAGTTAGTACTGACCATGATATTAACATAGAGAATATAAAGTAAATATAGAGAAATATTAATGTGTTCCTATTTAAAATACATTTTTCATTCTTATAATAATATAGATGAAGTTTGTTATTATAAAAAAGACATTATTTTTAATCTCTGACCCTATTTTACACCGTACATTGCCCAGCTCTGCATAAAAGAATCAGTCAATCAAAGTGCAAAGTGTGCAAACTTCACCCGAATAGTGTCTGTCTTCACTTAAAGGAGTGAGGGATAAAGGAAAAAAGGAACAGAATCTCTGGGTTGCGTCATGTTGGTATGGCAACAGCCACAGTATGATGTAATGGCAGGTAACACTTAACCCTGACTAGTTAAAGCTTATCTGCTCTTTATCCGTCTGTGTGTGAGTGTGTTTCTGTTATTGAGAGTGTTGAAAAGCTGATTTGGGTAAAGTGAGGTCTTCAGTGCAATGAGGACGCCATGTGCTCTGTTGGTAATACTTGTCTGTAAGTGTACAGACCATGTTTACTTTGTTTGCATGAATGATATTAAACTCAAAGAAACATCCTAAGTACTGAGCTACGACACAACGCTAATATCTGTTTTTAAATGTCTAACTTAACCTTTGCAATAAAAAGATGATTCGTGTTTTTTAAGTTTTTTAAATAAAATTTGAATATTAATTTGTCCCACTAACATTTTAAGTGTCTAGTGTTACAATAATTGCTTATAAAATCCATAACTTTAACTCGAAAACACCATATCTTTAACTCAAATATGTATGAGGGTATGAAATGTCATTTCGTGAAACACACAAGATCACTGGAAAATCCTCAAATTATGCTGAAATAATATAGCTCAGCAGGTTATACACAAAAGTGGAGTTCAGGTCATGCCAGTTCAAGTGTTTGCTGTCATTAAAGCAAAGGAGGGACATACTTCGTAAATACTAAGAAATTCTGGTTCATTTTCAGTTCAGTTAACTTTACGTTTTTGAACTTTTCACTTAAATTGTTTTGATATATGAAAGGTCAATTATTGAGATAAATGAAAAGAGTGTTTTTAGTATTTTTTTTTAGGATTTAATCTTATGAAAGAGGTGCTCTTCAGTCACGCAATGGCCATTTCAGGCTTGTTATTATATTGAGGCACTTACGATCTTGATGATGAAAGATGAGGTAATGCCTGATCCACTGTGATTGGTGGTAAATCAACGAGGAAGGTTCTTCTTTTGATTGGCCTTCTGTTGTTATTTATGTGATTGTACTTACTCGTGGTTAATCCTACTTTTGGCACATCAGAGCTGTTCAAGATAATGCTGACATCAACACGAACCCACTAATCTGCTACCTTTCCTGCCAACCTTTTTATCCCACTTTTCCACATTTGAATGTTTGTCTGTTGAACTATTCTTTTGGCTCAGAATGTTATTAAAAAGCCATTAGTATTGATGATTGAACGGTGATGATTAACATTTGACAAACGTTAGCCAGATTGAAAATGTTGTGTCAGCACTAGGTTGGCATCATGAAATTATGACTCTTACATGTGATTGTTTCTCATCAGGTGTACCCACTCCGAGTCCAGAGATCCTGCGGCACACCCTGAACATGTTGGTGAGGGAGAGGAAGATCTACCCCACACCAGAAGGTTACTTCATTGTTACTCCACAGACCTACTTCATCACACCCTCCCTTATCCGCACCAACAGCAAGTGGTACCACCTGGATGAGCGGCATCCAGAACGACAACAACAACAACAACAACTTCAACAGCAGCAGCAGCAACATCAGCCACCACCACAACAGCAATGTACATCACCACAATCTGGAACCATCACTCCCTCCACCTCTGGCTGTGTACGAGAAAGGCCAAACCCTAAGAACCACAGCGAGTCCTATAATACACACCGTGATGAGGTGACCAACCTTCATACATCCACAATTCAAAGGAAGTCCCCAAAAGAACCCAAAGGAGATCCCCCTTCATACCCACAACCCCCACCTCCTTCATCTGCCATTCAGCACCCCCCTGACCCAACAGACAAGAGCAAGAGCATGCCTGCCACCTTTGCTTATAAGACAGACACACTAACCAAGAAGAAGGAGGGCAGTGGTGGGGGCAGCAGTGAGAGGCAGTCTAAGAAGTTTGGGCTTAAGCTATTCCGTTTGAGCTTCAAAAAGGACAAGACCAAACAACTGGCCACATTTTCAGCACAGTTTCCTCCAGAGGAATGGCCCCTAAGGGAAGAGGACACTCCATCGGCTGCAGCCATCCCTCGTGAGGTGGAGATGGAGATCATCCGGCGCATTAACCCAGACCTGACGGTTGAGAACGTGGCCCGCCATACAGCCGTCATGAAGCGGCTTGAAGAGGAACGTGCACAGCGCTGCAAGGCCAGCTCATCTGCACAGCACAGCGCTCGCAGCCGCCGCAGTCGAGGCCACCGGCGTGCGCCGCATGGGAAGTCACGTTCACACAGCAAAACGCGGGCTACTCGAGGAAACCCCTCTGAAGGCTCCAATCTCGACCTGCCAGCAGTAAGTTTGGAAAGGGACTATCGTTTCTTCAGTCATTCTCTGGTACGCTCACCAAGAGAGGGAACGTATACGGTGGAACGCAGGAGTGGTGGTGCCTACCTTGTCCACAGCAACCCCAACATTGCTGAGTCACATTTTCCTGTTACCCCCGAGTGGGATGTATCGGGAGAGCTTGCAAAGAGACGAACAGAGATGCCCTTCCCTGAGCCTTCGCGTGGGACATCACATTCAAGGGTGCACCGTAGCCACAGCCACACACAGGATCGCAAGTCACGCAACGAGAGGTCTGATAAGGCAAAAGAGCGATCACGTTCTATGGACAACTCCAAGGGCCCGCTGGGAGGTGGGAGCTCTACACTTGGCACACCTGAAGATTATGACCATAGTCCAGATGACAGAAGCCGTTATTATACTGATGATGGGACGCTGAGGGCCTCCTCTCAAAAAGCCCCGCATTACTCATGCATTATGTTCTCTGCTGCCAAGTTCAGCTCTGAATTGTCTGTACCTGATATGGGCAAATTGAGTCTAGATGAAACAAGGCTTTGCAGCCCTCTTGAACGAAATAAGAGCAGGGACAGCTTGCCAGCCTACAGTGACCTGAAGGCCCTGTCGCCAAAGCCTTTGGCAGATGACTACTTCCAGTGCAATACATCGAATGAAACAATCCTTACTGCCCCACTGCCTCTGGGCAAATCTGACCATGACACTTTAACCCCATCTGACGGAATCCGCAAGGGCTCTCCTGCTGACCGGCAGACACCACACCTCACCTCGCCTCACGCCTTGGAGTACAAAGAGGACTCCTCCACCAAGGGTCATAATGGTTCTGGCAAACCCACACCAAGCCAGACCCCTGAGCCTATTCCCAATGGACGTTTGATACAGCACCAACATAACACTGACCCAGGGGGTGGGGGAGGTGGTGGTAGCACTTGTGGCGGGGTTGACAAGAGGAAAGAGATTTTCAGTAAGGACACTTTGTTCAAACCGCCACACAGTGTTTTGACTGTGAGCTATGTAGACAGTGGCTACTCAAAGTCAGGCACTTTGCGTAAGACTCCTCACATGAAATCATCCGAGGTCCTTGACACTCTGGAGACCCAACAGCCACTTAACTCCACCCCTTTGTCTGCTCCTGCTCCAGCACCTACAGGCTCAGAACCGGGTGCCCCCTCAGCATCTGAGGCTGCTTTTGACTATTACAACGTGTCAGATGATGAGGAGGAGGAGGAAGAGGAGGAGGTTGAGGAAGCATCCCATAAAGAGGCAGCTCCAACAGAGGCAAAGGGAAGAGCAGGGGCTGGAGAGGGTGGTGGAGTAGGGACCATGCAGTGGTTGCTAGAACGTGAGAAAGAGCGAGATCTACAGCGAAAGTTTGAGAACAACTTGACTCTGCTTAGCCCTAAGGAGAGTGAGAACAATAACAGCCAAAAGTCGGCTCACTCAGCACGGCTGGACAGCATGGACAGCAGTAGTGTGACTGTAGACAGTGGGTTTAACTCCCCTCGGTAAGTACAATTACAGACCAGTTGAGGAGGAAAAGTTGTGAATTATGTAGTAATATTACACTATATATATTGCAACTGTAAACCTATTTTTGAGTGTACCTTTATCACGCAAATTGACGCTGTATAAGAGCTGATCCTTAAGGACATTTCTGGTATACCTCAAATTTGTCTGAAGGATTTTTTGAGATAATCTTACCAATATAATGTAATTAACTTCTGATCCAGAATGAACAATTAACTTGACTAACTACATAAATGACAAATGTACCAAATGCTTAAAAAATTTAATTTTCTTCCCAGCTCACAATCTACAAAATTAAATGCTAATTTTTATTTATTAAATGTGCTATGTTTTAAATAATGATAGCAGCCTTCGTTGATTTTATGACATGAGTGAAACGTATGTATTAAGCATATAGTTGCCATAGGAACCTTAGTGTATAATTCTTACTTACCCCACCTTATACAACTACAATAAGTTGGCTGCTCCCTTTTCTCCCCTTTACTTTGTCAAGGCCACAGATCAGTACTGACGGCCTTTAAGTGGGTTTCCCAGGGCTGTGTATGTGTTAGCAGAAGCTCTTTATGAGTGAGAGAACTTTTTTCAGCTGCTAAAAATAGACGCTTTAGGTCTGTATGACTCATTCAGAGGGAGAGAGCCTACATGTTCTGCACATGCTACCTCTGTATAATCGTGCATGTTTGTAGTTTTAGCTGCATGTGCTGATCCAGCCTGTAAATCTGCAGAATTTTATGACCTTTTTTGCATTCATATTTTGAGATAATTTCAGTGACATTCTGACCTTATTCTTTGATGGATATTCAGCAATAAGAAAGCTTTATACTAAAAAGCTCTAACTTTTTGCATTTAAGTATAACACTGTTAGTACAAAAAAATCACTCACAATAATTTAGTTTTGAACTTTTGTGAACTTTTATAAAAACGTGTGAAGTACAATGTATTCTATTGTCCATAATAAATGTCAAAGTTTAATGATGATAAAATTTAAAGGGCCATGAATGGAATTGTGGCCCAGTCACATGGTAATAATGGAGTTTTTCACTACTGCCGCACAAGTTTAGAGACCATTTAAAGTAACAGTGCACCTAAAATGAGAATTCTGTCATAATTTACTCACCCTTACATTGTTCCAAAGCTGTACACTATTTTTTCATAGAACACAAAAGAAGGAATTGAGGTCTGTTCCTCACACAAAGCAGCTTTTGTAAAAGACCTGAAATGTAACATTTTTATGGTGCTGTTTTAGTATTTTTTTGTCCTTTTTGGAGCATTTTTGTATCCCCTGGAACTGTCATTATCTAGTTGTGTTAAGATTCATAAACAATTCTCCTTTCATGTTCCACAGAAAAAATACAGCATACTAGTTTGGAATGCAAAGTTGGTAAAAAATTATAGAATTGTAATTTTTTTGTTGAATTACAGCTTTAACTGAGAGATGCAAGACTGCTGAAAGTAATGAGACTGTGCTCTGTTTTCACCCCATTAGCTTAGTCTGTGCGTCTGGTCTCTGCTTCTGAATTAATAGCCCGAAAAGCTTACGAGACAAACTGCCACAAGTCTCTTATTTTAAGACCCCCAGCAGCCCGTTTACACATACGCACACACACGCAATCATTCACTATTTTCTGGATGACTCATCACATTAGCGATGATGTCATTCCGCAGCTCCTGGAAAAACACCAGCATAGCTCTTGTGCGTAGACACAATTTAGTCATGATTGATGTGTGGTAGTAATGCAATTACACAGAGTGGGAAATGCAAAAAAAACACTATTCTGCTTTCTATGCAGAACTGCTGTTAAGTATATCATATCAGAGTTAAATCTTTCTTTAATGCAGTACATCCTGCAATGTCAATATAGTTTTATCTCATAGCTGGCTGTATTTATTTATCTGGTTTGGTGGCATCAATTTGTTATTATTGTACAGTTTAATAATCCTTCAAACATAAATGTAAGCATATACAACACAGGTACAGATTTTTGTCCCTTGTTATAAACGTCATCCTTTTTCCTTGGGACTTGTTTCTCTTATCTTGTTTCTCTCTCTTTCTGTTTGTCTTTTTCTCTCTGTTCATTTCTCAAACACTTTCTCCAGCACACGGGAGAGCTTGGCATCCAACACCTCAAGCATTGTGGAGAGCAACCGGCGGCAGAATCCGGCACTAAGTCCAGGCCACATAGGTACCACCAGCATCGGCCCCCCATTCAGCTTCCGTGCAATCCCAGAGCCCCCTACCACGCAACCTGAGAAACTGCAGAAATCCCCCAACTGCCTTGCCTCCATCACCAGCGTCTGACATGGGCCCACCTGGGGTGATGTAGAGTCATGGTGATCTGCACCGTTGGGGTGCCTCAGTGCAGGAGGTTGGGTGACTCCCTCCATTAAGCACCTCGACTACATGGGGACTGTTAAGCCCACAGGCATGACTTCCAGAGACTGTTGCTACAGCATTAAAAAGGTCACTGCAAAAAAAGAAAAAAGGAAGAGGGAAAACATGTCAAAGGAAATTTCTCATCATAGGATTTACCTTAACAAGCAATTAATCAGGAAATTCTCCAGTTGCAATCAATCATTATTTTCAAGATAGTCTTGAAGTTAACTGGTAATTTAACAATGTTTTATTTTCAGCAGTATTTTTTTGTCGGTTTACAGATTACAGATCATCCTGCCAATGAATACAATTTTGCACGCATAAAGAAATAGATGCTTATGTGCAGGTTTAAGGTATTAAAGATGAAGATTTGTGATATGGTATACAGTACAAGTTTAAAAAATGAGGCAAACAAGCTTATCTCCGAGCAATTTAAATCATGGTTCATAAAGTTGTATAATATTCCTAAAAATAAACTCATTTGTCATGGCGCTATTAGCTACATTGGTAAAACAATAAAAATCATACTCACGTGCTTATTACAAATAATGCATAGAATGAATTAGTGGAAAAAATCTCATTTGGAAATTAAAAGACTTTCTTAGGACAAAGGACTATTGAATTTTTTTGAACCCAAACTTGTTGCGCATATAAGTACATTGTATGCCACTTAATGGATTTACCTGGCTCATTAAAGTTATGTCCATATTTAATCTCAGGTCATGAATAGTTACTCTCCTAAGAAGAGTTAAAAACATCTGTCTGGAATTGTGTTTCTCTGGATCGTTTTACCACACCTTCTTTTCTTAAGGGAATAAAACACGTTCTTGCTGGACAAACATTTAAATGATTTCAAGTTAATCATAATTTTGGTCCAAGTTCAATGTGTAGGTTATTTTTATTATTTTATTCCCTTTAGAAATTAAAAAACATGGGGTGTAAGTTTTATGCTGGTGTGAATCAGATACTAAGCCTCGTAAGTCAGGGCATTTGTGGATGTCATTGTTGATTTGGAATCATGCTTGTCTTCTGTGTGGCTCGATGGCTCTATTTGTTGCTGTGAGAGAAGGAGGATGTTGGAAATCGCAGAGGCGGGAACATGGGTGTTATGTCTAAAACATCCATAGCTCCACGGAAAGGTCATGCAGTTCTCTTCCTTTGGGCTAGTGGGATTCAGAGACTCGGCCCTTTTGCTGCTCTGATAAAACCTTTATTTTCTAATATTTTCTTACTTGAGTTGAATCCAGACTACGGTGATTTTTATTTTTACACTTTTTTTGCATGGGATTTGAGCTGTTTTTGGAACTTACTCAAACCATTCCTGACCTGAAGGAGAATTCCACAGCTGATCTGGTTTAAAATGTTGCAACAGCAACAACACGTTATATGTATATTTGCGATCTTCATGTTTTAATAAATGTTTGTTCTGGGTTGGTACAGATGATTTAATGAAAGTATACAAATAATTTGCTCCACTGTTATTTGTCATTCCGTTTCATCGTCAGAGATAAATACGGATTACATCCCATTTTGACCTGCAGTGCGGTATAAAATGCTCAGATCCATCAGCGAAGGCCCAAGATTGAATTAAACATTAAAAACCTTGCTTTGAACATTGGACTATGGCTTTAACTGTTTGGCATGACATCTCGTGTGCACCAGAACTGATGGTTCCTTCTGGCAGTGACTCGGTGAGAGTTATGAGAGCAGAGCTCATGTCACACTTTCATTGGTGCTATTATGTGGTGATCCTCCCTTTTGTTTTGTTTTCTATGGCCACGCCCTCCTCAACTCCATTGCTTTTTGATGAGTGTTCAGGTGGATTTCCTTCAGTGGGACTTACTGTTGCGTATGCGTCAACGACGTTAACCACTTTCAGCTCACTCCCTCTCACTCGAGTATTATCCACACACACATGCACACACACCTGCAATCAGCCATGCAAACAACCCCACATACATGCACATAACTAGCTACCTCCACCACCTGTGTAACAACAAGGTAGGGACATGTACAGATTTGGATTCTTTGCCTGTGTAACACAGCGCCAACAGCCTCTTCTCTGTGAATGTTGACAAGGGGCAGCGGACATTGTAACTAAGAGAACTTATTCTAAATAATCAGTATTAAGTGCTGTAGTTTAAGCTCAGTTTTTCCTCAGTTTTTGACAGAAGTGTCTTTAACTTATTTGCGAGTTGTGTATAAATCTGTCAAGCACCGCATTAACAAAACATTTTACATTTTATGTTTCCCCTTTAATGTTTTGGTAGCCATTTTCAGTTCTCTGTTGTCCCCTTTACATAAATGTTTATCTAGTTCATAAGTTTAAGCCCAGTGAGTAACAATTCTAGTTTATTAATAATGCAACTAGATGAGCAAGGGTCATTGACATCTTCTGTTCCAGATAATAAGAGCACCTCAACATAGGTGTAAAACATACAGTAAAACATGCAGTATTACTGTAAAACATACAGTATTTCAAATCAAATCATATAGATTTATGCCAGACTTTCCTGAATCACCTTACAAAGCCCAAACCGAAAATTGTCTACTCACAGTGTGAGCACCTATGACCTTCTACTTTTTGGCACTACTGTTTGCAATAGTATTGTTTTCAATTTCCCACCTAATAATTAGGAGGTCAGTGGTTAGGGTCCAGGCAGCTTCTTAGACCCTGTAGTTGAAGGGGGGATTGAAGATTGTGTTACAGCCCAGAGCCTCATATATTCAGTGGTAATTGTATATCATTAGACATCATAAATAAACCTATGAGATCAACATTTGACAGAGCAAGCACCTCATGATATATATAAACAGATCTATAAATTAATCATTTCTCAAATCATTTTGACAGAGCTTTACTTAAAACACTGGTTTACATACAATTACTTACATGCAGAATTATATTTCAGTTTATTAATGTATACACAGCATTACTTTAATCAGTTTTGTCTTTCTTTACTAGTAAAACTCTGTCAGAAGATACATTTTGGTCTGTCACATTTTGTGAAGTGCAGTTTTAATTTCGCACCCCCAACATCTCATAATCGTTTTTCTCTTTTGTTCCTTGCTTTCGTTTTTGATGGACAAAAGGGAGTAATGCAGCCAAGACTGCCTTGTAAAAAACATGTTTGCACTGAAATGCCTGGCCTCTGGTTGCTGTTAAGTTCATCCAAGACGGATGCTTTGTTTATATTGTAAAATATTTCATATGAAATAAAAATGACCATGAAATGTCTTCCCTTAACATTATGGATTTTAGAACCACGTCAGACAACATTGTTTCTAAATGGTGACAGTGTACAGTATCATACTGTAAATGAAATCAATCTGCCATGCTTAGTATAACTTCAAAAGAAAACTGAAAGATATGAGGGATCTTTTTGTAATGTCTATAATATTTGAAAAAGTCCCTATTTGTGTAGTAATGGTGTTTCATCGTTGTGGTAGTGTATGTGAAAAACCCAGTTGGGAGATTGTGTTACTTTTTAAGACAATAAAATAACATGTTTGGTTATATGTTTTAAATGTCTTCTGTCTTGAAACCATTTGGTGGAAAGCTATAAAATTAGCCTTAAGTGTTATATAATTACAAGTTTAATTACAATAAGTTGCTGACAAATTATCTTTTTTTCCCCTTATATAGAAACATTTTGGTTTGTTGTGAACACAAAAGTAAGCAATTCAACAATGATTGTGAGATGTGTGACAGACATGTTTTATAAAATTCTCATTGATTAGCAAAGCTTACACGCTTTTGATTTTTACGTATAATTTATTAGAATCATTACATTAAATCACTTATTTCTTATAAATCACTTATTACAATAAATTATTACAATAAATCACTTACATTTCGTTAGCAAAAAAATCATTTTTGCAGGTTAAACAATTACTTTCGAATCCATAATTAATATGAATCATTTAATAAAGAAAATAGCGGAAAGTGCAAAGGCAATAATGAACTTTATGGATCCCTGTAAAATTGAATCAATAATATGTGAATAATAGCCGCCATTGCTGGGCTTTTCTTTCCTGTAGACTGTAGCATGACACCATCTACTGGTTTACAGTGGTAAAAATGTTTAAAGAAAAAACCTACAGTTGAACACGGATATGTGGCCTCAGGATTTAAACTCTTTGTTGTGATTGTATACATTAAACTGAAATTCGTTCGGCATGCCGAGTTAAATTATAAGACTCGCGAACGACACAGAAATTAATTACAAATGGTAAGAGACAGATGACACCTTCTTTTAAGACGTTGAAAATGACGTGATATTGGAAATGGACGAGGAACGTGTTACTGGTGACACTGTGATGCAAAGTAAAACGCTGTCATACTGCATACAAAATGGACCTCGCACGGTGCTGTCACGTCTCAATGAAGATACATTTTTAATACCGACAGCTTAAAATAACCTTCTCAGATTTCATTGAGGTTCAGATGGGGAACAGGGCATAAATAAAAAACAGCAGGTGCAAAAGTATAAAATTAGCAATAATATTTACAATTCAATAGTAAATATTTTAAAACTCGCCCACATTTTGAAGCCTAAATATTTTTCCAAACATCCTAAAGGCTTCATTCAATGTTTCCTATACGCACCGCGACATGGACAAGTTACCTTATTAATGTTTTGAAATGTTTTGATGTTTTTGTTTAGACTGTTAATATTTTTGTAAATGTTTATAATTGTGTTTTGTGATGATATTCAGTATTCTGGCGTATATATATGTGTGTGTGTGTGTGTGTGTGTGTGTGTGTGTATAAAGTGCTGAAGTGTGTGCACGTGATATGCACAAACTTTTAATTGTATAAAAGATTTATTATTTTTCTTCAATACCACAAGCAGCAAACAATCTACCACATTAAAGTGAGTGCA
>JAZGTJ010013385.1:0-15029 GCA_036877575.1 Botia almorhae
GGGACTATTTCAGACACAGCCAGTGTGTGCCAAGAAGTGATGTAAATAGCTAAGTTCACTTTAGCTCGAGCAGTTATCAGACTCAGTGGTCTGTGCACTGCTGGTCTGGATCCATCATGAAGGTTCTCCTTGTGAAGTGCTGACTCAGAGCACCTGAGCCTGAAAGCGCTCGATTGAATCCAGCCATTATACACACGTTCAAAGAAAGACCTCCATCCTGCTAAGGACTCACCAGTGATGTTAGATTTCACTGCTGCTGTTTTATTCCAGTGGGATTGAATCAGGGGTTAAAAGGAAGCTTTATAGTGGAAATGAGGAGGATGCTTTTTTTAAGAATGGCCCTAAAGAGCCCTTGAAATAGTTGACAAGCACAGTTTTATTCCTGTGCTGATGTATATGAAATAGTGATGAAACAGGAAGCTGGGGTGGTACGCTTCGATGGGCTTGTGCCTTTTCCATTTTCAATATCCTGTAGGATTTGTTATGTGACAGTCATAAAACATGTTCCATTTCTGTTACTTATCGTGAAGTTCCCAATTGCCTCTAATCTTTACATAAAAGGCCAATGAAAATTGGTGAGTGGAATTTGCATGCCCGTCTCTGCCCTGGATATCCGGGTATAAAAGGGAGATGGTGTGCACTATTCAGTCAGACTTGTTATTCGGAGCTGCCAGATGTATATATATGATTGTCCCGCCACCTCTAAAATGAAGCTTAGTTTCTGCTGTTGGATCCTTATGGTTTATTACAGCAGTCATTTGCCTGTTCCTGTCTTGAGGTTTCAGACTTCCCCTTGGCGTTTTGGAAGACAAAGTTACAGCTGCTAAAAGAGTGAATTACCTCTAAAGTGTATTGTACATTGGACTGCATCTTTTTCAAGACGCCTTTTCGCCCCTGTGCTACAGGGTGTGGCCAGTTCATTACTCCCTTAGCCAGCCACGATTGGAGTATTGGTGAATTGGTGTATGGCCTCTTGGAACCTTCTGTTGGTAGCTGTCTTTGTAAAGTACCTGTTCCCTACAGGTGGGAGGCGCCTTACACTTTAAGTTGGAGGGATACAACTGGGCTGTGCACTTGCTACGAGGCACACAGCAGCTTGCCTGTGCTCACTCCTCCATATCTTGTAGCACAGTTCAGTGGTAGTATGTTAGTACAGAGACCCCTAGTTTCACTACATCGTCATGTTGAAGTGAGTGACAGAAAGGGAACATCCATCAGGAAACAGAGGTTATATATGTAACCGAGATGATTTGCTACTTGCTAGTCATTTGCATGCAATATTAGTGGGAGGGACCTTCATTCTGGAGAGCATTTGATCTATGTAGTGCAAGATAAATCATAAATAATTTAACTTTGTTCTCTTGTAAGAGAACGACTGTGCATTTTAAATACATAAAGGTTTGTATATGTGCTAATAGTTCTGTCAACTATTAGAACTACATTAGCATTTAGATGGTTACAAAGCTCACAGACACAAACTCCTGTTTTGATTTCACGAGGGTCCAAAATTCTGTCATCATTTACTCACTCTCATGTCAGTTCAAGCTTGTATGCCTTTCTCTCTCTTCTGGCACAGAATGTCAAATCTTTATCATTCTGTGTAAATGAAAGGGAACTGAGGCTGTCAAGCCCCCAAAATGACAAAATCTCAGTCATGTTTAATTCAAACACAGTACCCCAACATTCACCGAACCTGGTCTGACATCAGTTTGACTTGAAAAAAACAAGGACATTGACGTCAAACTTGGTGTGTCTTTTCATTTTTAAAATTCCTCTTGTGTTCCATGGAAGAAAGAAGATTCCATGAGTTTGAATGGTGACAGAATTTTCAGTTTTGGCTGAACCACTGCTATTAATGTGAGTAAAACTTTGCATAGTATCTCATTCATTTATTGCTTTAAAGCAGAAAACGAATCATTTTTTGAGTGTTATTTCATGCATGTAAAAACTGCTGTCTGGAGGAAGTATGTCACATACAGGGAATTTTTATGGGGATGTAGATGCCAAGAGATTGTTGTTAAATGTTTAGCCCAGAGAGAAACCTGACTGCGGGGTGATCCAAAAAATATTTCTAAGCAGACATGTTTAGCATGTTCAGCATGTTTAGCACCCTGTACATTGTGTGATAATGGAGTTCTCATGTTCCCTTTGCTGGCTGTCTCCACTCTTGAGGCGGGCCTATGACAGGCATGCTAAAGTATTTAAACTGCCTTCTGCTGGTCTTTACTTCATCACCGCTGGCAGCAGACCCCTGTTGCTACGGCGATAGATGTACAGTAATAAAGTCAGCTTTGGTGTCAAGTCCTTATTTCTCCCACTAGGCCTGATTTCAAAAGCTTGGTTGCCTACATGGATTGCTGTCTTCCCAGGAAATGAAACTGAGCTGGAATACCTGACATGCGTCTCTTGACTGAAGCTCTCATGTTGCCAGGGCTAATGATGTGATACTTTAAATGTGAAGAAAACCATAGCACACACAAAGTTGGTAAAATAGTTGGTTTGTAATGTGATCAAAATTAGATTAAAACTATTTTCAATTTGATTAAACTATTTTCAATACTTTTTAGTGTGAATTTAGGTTGGCATAATAAATTCATATAACTATTATACAGTACTAGTAGATAGGAATTTGCCTTATTATCTATCAAATTATTTTTTTATCAATTTTTTCACTTAAAAAAATGACTTAACCAGGCAAAGTGCATTATGGGATACTGTGTAGGCAGACATCTTACTAGATTTTGAAACATGACTTGTGTTTGTCTGTGTATGGAGGACTGTGTATACATTGTCCCATTGTGGCTAGAAAAATTGTAGATTGGATTACCCTCTAGTCAGACAAAACAGGGAGGAACACTGAAGAATAAGCACACAGAACAGCTAATCCTCAGCATCTGAGGACATTGTAATTTATTGTCTCTAAGGGACAGTGGTCCTCATCTTTGCTGTTCAGGTCTGGTCTTCACTGTTGGACTTTGTCTGGTTGATTGAGACTGGATTCACAGTGTGACAGATGGCATAATCCAGCTATATTATTCAAATGACCTTGGGTTCTCGCTTTGATGCCTCCCTTTCTGTGCTTGCATAAATCCTTCCATAATCACTACTTGACTCATTTTGGCTCAGGAAATTGCTAGATCATTGTTTTATAGTCACAAACGTCCTCTGGCTATTTCCTCCTAAAGTAAACGTTTAGAGATTTTGTGCAACAAATATGTCAGGATGTGTTTTTTAAGCTCCATTTGCAAAATTTTTCCCTTTTGTTTTGTTGGTCTTTTTCTGGGTCTGTCGCCTCTGTGTGCCCATCTGTGTTGAACAGGGAGTAGACAGAAAGATGCCGTTGGCCTCCTTGTTTGAAAGGCTACTACAAAATTCTAACGTTTTGGTGAGGGCTGTTCATTGCCTGCGTTTGCCTGACTGCACACTCTGTCAAAAGCAGGTTGGGTCGACCAATAGAATAGAATTCTGTTTTTGGCTTGAGAAAATCTTGTATATCACGAGTAAACTACAGAAAAGTTTATACATTATGACAATTACCAGGTAGCACTAGTACAAATTAAGGGTTAAATCATTTCTGCACAACAAAATGATTTGCATAAACAATAATTTTTTCATACAGATTTCCAGAACACTCCTCCATCTGATTAACAAGCTTAAATCCACGTTGTTTACATATTTTTGGGGGGAGCTTACAAATGACTTACTCATAGTTGTCTTTGCACGTGAACTGAAATAGGTGAAAGTGTTTAAACATACAAATGACACATTTCACTTTAAATACTAAACTAACTAGTCACTTTGATTTTTCTCAGTACAGAGGAACAGTCCCCTGGGGCAATCTGAGCTATAGTGCCTGGTTTAACAGTTGATTTGAGTCAACTGTTAAACCTCTGTTTTAACCTTTCAGTTACCAGAGCAGATAGTTACCAGACCTTTGTGCTAGAACATACTAGAACATAAAGTGTGAAACAAAAGTACAGTGCCAAAGCACCTATAGTGCTATCAGATAAATATAAAAAAATGTATATGTATTGTCAACTATAGAATATGTTAATATATGGGTTGCACTTACAGCTAGAAAAATGTCACATACTTGTGCATGTATGCAGAGCATTTCATTTTTATATATACATATATGTAAATATATATTTTGTTGTTGAATTTCTGTCACAAATGTGCAGATATATTGGATTTGTTTATAAAAAACAATGTTTTCCACCCTCTTGTTTGCAATTTTTTCCACATTGGTTAGAGACAAGTGATTATTTTATTGTTATTATTGTAATGTATATGTTCATTTAACCTAGAATCTTATATTTTTGGTAAATTGTTTTAAGAGTTTATTTTTGGAAATAAAATTGGACAGCGGAGGACAAACTTATAAATTTATGAATGTTATAATGATTACTACATCCCTGGTTTTGGCTGGTTTTGTGCTTTCAGCTAAGTGTCCTTAAGTGTACTCTCAGCTCAATTTACCATGTTTTACCTTGTTTAAATACATTCCACAGAATTACAAGGAGTTTTCCCTAGGATCACAAAAATAGGAAGTTTAATCATTTACTTGGCTTAGACAAAGTTTTCTAAACATTTTGCATAATGTAATTATGATCTTTATATTAGAAACTCAAATAAACAATGGCTCATTTACTCATGGAAGCATAAGCTCCATTTTACAGAAGCTGGGCACTGAGTTGGGCGTGTTAACTGCCGCTTGTTAATTTGAGGTCTTTTGTCATGTGATTGACAACCTAATGTAAGCGCAAACATGAGCCACAGTACCAGAGGTGCAAGAATGTAAACTTTCTATAACAACCCTTTATTTTTTACATCTCAAGCATTGTCAAATGACAGATGTTGCGAAAAATAAAGCCACTCAACTGGTTTGTACAAGTGTGTCCACCTAGCATGAATTATTCAGTCACACATAAGTGTTTTCTAATATCAATATCACTCTTAAAATGTGTTTATTTTTACAATAAATTTAATTGCTTTAAACAAAATAATAACAGAAATGGGGGATACACAATCAAAGCTTTATAATCATCAGCATTATAAGTAAATTAAAAAAGACAGTTTACTCCTTTGCATTAATGACAGTTATTATTTAGGTTGGCATAAATGGCACAAGATTGCCAAAAGATCCAGCGTGTCCTTCAAGATGATCCATGTTATCCCCACAAAGGTGGAATATCATAGAATATCAGCCTAACAGATCTCATAACATTACAATTTGTCTTTTTGTTACCTTTCATGGCCTCTATATTCTTATGTAGATAAACATTGACAAAACTCACTTTTAGCAGACAGCAAGTATCACATCATAGCAGTCATGTACAGCTTATAAAAAATGATTATTATTAGAAAAAGGTGACGTCAACACAGGAATAAAACTGCGTTCATTAAGTGCTTTAATGGGGTCCCTTTAAAGAGATTTCAAAAGCTGTAAAATGTGTGCGTTTTCATATCAGCAGTCTGAGGTAAGAAACGGGGGTGTGGGCGGTAGGCGCGACAGCCAATTAAAGATATAAGATGGAAAGGGAGAGATTAGGATGTAATTAGACATAATTACTTCAGCATTGTTTTTGCGAGACGCATGAGCTGTGAAATGACCAACTGCTTTCTCTGTTAAATGTCTAACTGAGCCCTGCATGGTCACACACACTGATTTGGAGCTGTGGGGAGCTGGAAAACAATGTGCTGGTAAACACATCCAGTAAACACGATCACTCTTTCTCTTCCTCTCTCTCTCTCTCTTACTTTCTCTTTCTCCTCCATTAATTTCACCCTTGAAGAAGTGCTGTTTCCTACTTTTTACAAAAGAACATTCTCCTTTTTCCTCAACCATACTGGCCCTTTTTTTGTTTTTGTTTTAAACGTCTTAAACTACAGTCCTTAAAAAATTAGCCATTAGTTGCTCATGCTAAGTAAGCAAATGAATTTGTTTTGATTTGTTCCTTACAAAGCAAACCCATCCCCAATGCTTCTGGGGGTTTCAAAAGAAAGGAAAGCTTCCTTTTTGCAAAAGGGTCATTGATCATGTTATTTTGAAACGCACTTATTCACTCAATAACCCCATCAAGCATAGAGCTTTACCTGCCTATGAATAGAGAGGTGATTTAATCAAGAATTACAAGCCAGTAAATATGAAGCTGGTAGCTTTGAATGCTGCAAGAAAATTGAGTTCAAGTTGAACAAAATACATCAAAAGAAGTGACTGAATCTTTACAGCATCTTGCTTAGATATTTGCAGCCCATTTTCTGAGGCCGGAAATTTCGGCCTATTTCCATCAGAGCTCACTTTGGTTTAAAAAAATCAGAAGTTGATGGAGTGAGGAAAAAGAAAAGCAATCACTCTTTCATATTCCTCCATTTGTGTGTCGGCTTTGCTTTCCAATCCATCCTAATGCAATAACACACCAGTCAGAGAGGATGCAGTGTCCGTCTGCAGTCTGAGTGGAATAAATCTCATGATACTATTCATCTTTGTTTATGATTCAGATTGTTTACTTTCTTAGGTCCTCCGCCCCTTCCTGGTTATTGATATATGTCGGCCAGTGCACGATGGGAAGTCTGTCACAGATAGTGGGCAGAAAAACAGTCTGTGACAACTGCAGGTCCCTCTCACAGCGAGGGCGTCCCGCTGCCCCTCTGACAGTGGTGTGAAACAGTTTTCCCAGAGGATAGTAAGCCAGAGAAAGAGAGAGATAAATTTACACAGTGAGGTCATGCTTTTTTCATTTCTCTCATTGTCGTTTATAAAACTGGCTTTGTTCAGTGAGGCTGGAATATGTTGGTGGTGTTGATTGGCATCATGCTGTCATCATCATAATCAAAGTAAAAACAAGAGGTCTTATAATGACTGTGTATTGTTTTGAAATGTTACTTTCATGGAGCCATCATAGCAGACAAAAAAACTAATATAAATATAATAATCAATGTTTTTGAAAAATTTAATGTGCTTAGTGTGGAAGTGTGCATTAAGTTTTTAGAAACAAAATCTTGTTAAATCTAAGAAAAGGTTATAATGGTAAATTGTATATGCATTTATATTTACAAATGATTATATAGATTTATAAACATAAATTTTTAAAATACAAAAACAAGGATCATTCATTTTTCTACTTTGAGCGCTGGCACGGCACATAAAATTGAAATCAATAGATTTGTATCAAATATTTGGACAGAAAGCATTAAAACTGTACAGGGCTATGCTTTGGTTGGTAGCAGTTTCACAGTCTCTGCGGAGTGGCTGTGTTTTCAGCACCGTGTTACCCCTATTTGACTTTTGTCAAGCCTAGTGCTGGATGAACATGCCAGAAAGTGTGTAAGGAAGCAAGAGGCGAGGAAGAGAGGCTGGATGCAGTCAACTTAGGATCTGTTTGACATCCATGCGAGCCAGGGTGTTGAAAGGAAATGCATTAACCCGGCTCTGCTCAGTTAGGGGCCAGTGTTTCATTGAAACAGATAACAGCTCTTCGGATCACAAACAAATGGGCAATGTGGTGTTTACAGATGTAACTAGATGCGTTTTTGTAAATGACAAGATATTAAAGAGAAATCGCACGGCGTTTAATTCCTGCTGTTTGTATCTACAGACTCAACCACATCAGACTGACCTCAATATGTCCCGAACTCTTTGATAAAAATATTCCTTTTCCAACATGCCGAAGATTCCCTGGAGACTTGCTATTTATGGCAACAGTTTAAAACTTCTCTGTGACATATCTTAGTATAGCGTCGCAATATCGTGAAATATCTGCAGGCCTATGTTTGTGTAAATGCGTGCAATGTGCGTGAAGAGATTTTCGATTGTCGAGCGCACTTGGTGGTTGCTTTTGAAGTACGAAGTGTAAGTCTGACTTCTCAAACGTTAAATCAAGAGCGTTCAGCACCAAAAGGCAATCCTACATTAAATCCCTCCCAAACATATGAATATCTTTTATTGCTCCTCGTATGTCTTCAGAAACACATTCTTTGGGTTATCAGTGAATAAAACGCAAATTTTTTAATCGCAGTGCACACAGATTCACACATGCGGTCAGCTCGACTGCGTATATTGTGAGCAGCATGCAATTTGCGCATGACGCGGCAGCCACTGTTGGGCAAACGTATGTCCTGTAAGCATTTGTGATTTTATTCAAATGATTTCATAATAATGACATGTTTTTAAATTGTAGCTTCCCATTTTCAGTGGTAATTAGGCTAATGGGGTGTTTGTTTAATGTGGGTGTTTTTGGTGTATCTCTGAAGCTGAACCATCATCGTGTTTACCAGTTGTCAGCATGCTACAATACACTTTGACACGGGTAATTAAACAGTTCATATCTTTATTTATATATTACAGTGTGGTACGTGTCACTGCAGAGTATGCCCTGTATAGCATTTAAAGGGCAACCTAAGTATTGCCCATTAGCTATCAGTTGAGTGTTAAAAATAGCAGCATATACTATAGGAGTTTAATTTCCACCAGTGCAACAGTAATGCAAATCTCAGGACAAAATTAGGGACCAATTTAGTTAACTGTTAAATCACGTTAGTTTGTTGTTTTTGGCACATAACCCCACATCTTAATCACTAACCATTTGTAATTTGGTTTGTGCTGGTATAGCACTGTGCCATGCTTAAATTAAGTCATTGTTTAAGACTATTGTACATAAGCATGGGGTGTTAAAACGACGCAGATGGCATGTGCAAATAAACCACACTGTTAGTCTGTACAGTTCAGTTTAACTAAATTACCCCTAAATGTCAGATTGTTTTCTGTAGTTTTAGCCAGATCTGGTTCTTTTGAAAGATTCGTTCTGGTAGAGATGTAATAGCAAGGTCGCATTGATCAAACACGTTGTCTTCCAGCTGCACTTTTGTACCTGCTTTGCATTTTAATGAAAGACATCAGGCTCTTGTCTCTCTCAACAGTACTTCTTATAAAAGAGAATCATTTCCCAATATCTGTGTATAAAAGCTATTTTTCCATCTTCCATCGTTTTTTTGTTGTAACTATAATTGTTATGCTCGGCATGTGTTGACAGATGTGCAGTTCATGGCGTGTCATTTGCCAGTGCTTGTCTGATATATGATTGTAGAGTATAAAAATGGTCGTTTTTGCAGAGATAATTTTAACTTTAATTTTAAAATAGGGTGTTAGGATGTTTCATTACTTTTGCCATGTTCTAAAACAGTGAGCTTCTATGGCAGCATCAAAACCCTTGCATGTGTATATTTGTAAATAAGAATATTTATAATAAAGTCTATAGTCCTTTATCTCAGGATTATGTTTTCACTGAGCTCCTTTCAGTGGATTTTGGGATTACCTTAACAAAGCACACATGCTGTCTTAGAATGTGCTATGATTCTCTAAAATGCTGTCTAGGTGGACAGTTTACAGAGCATCTGGGACGCGTATAGTAGCTTCTGTATTTCCATTTTGAATTTTGCCTCTTGATTCATTACTTGTAACTTCTCAAGTAGGTGATGTCATGACCCTGTGCAGGAAGCAAAACAAACAACATGTTCAGAGACTGTGACAGAGATTTATTATTTTATTGCCGGGTGGCTGGAATCGACACAAGGCAACAAAACTGGATTTTTAGCCCACACACAGTTGGCAGAGGGCACATCAGATTTTGTAAAACTAACATGATCCATCAAATTAGAGTAAATTTAGGTTTGTCTTGGAGAACCTTTGAACCTGTTCCCCGCACCTCTCTGCACAGAATGGTTTTGTCTGTATGCCTCATTTGCTTATTAGCTGCGACTACATATGCTGAAAAGGAGACGTCTCAATCTGACAGGCTTTCAGGCTTGCTTCAGGGTGTGATTGTAATAATTCCAGAGTCTTGACAGATACAGTAGTCATCATGCACCATACATCCACCCCACTGCCTCTCTCGTCTCTTGTAATTGTAGGGAAGGTGTCTGCTAAATTTGTCTTGTACATATGTAGCAATGATGGTGAGGTGGTAATGTGTATACTGTTAGCAGATGGTTACCTGCGCTTGCATGCATACTACATGTGGCGTACTGTCACGGGAGGAGTATAATATTAAAAGATGCCAAAACACCATAAGGTCAAAGTGTCTGCTATCAAGGGCCTGTGGTGAGGAGTGTGATGATCACACTACACTTCTGCATCTTTCTTCTGAATGGCAGAAGAAATAATGTGACTTTTGACCTCTCCTGTTCTAGTTCAGCATGCTTGGTTTGGTGATGTAAAGAGAATTAAAATTCAATCAGATGTCAGCATTGTTTGTGTATGTACATAAACATTCACCGTAATAATAAGGAAACAGAATAGAAATACTAAATGTCAGCATGATTATAATTTTACTGTGGGTAACAGTACACTTGCAAGTGTTGTTGCTTTAATACAATTCCCATATAAACTACAGGCTGATATCAAGTAATGTACATTTTAGATGGACAGTTACTGTCAGTTACGTTTTTTTTAATTGTTTGCTTCCCCAATGATAATATTGAGCCATTGACTGATAATAAATGTTATTAAGTGCATTCATTTCACAAGTGTCTATAAAAAAGGCTAAGTTATCTGTAATTATTAATCCTAGAACTATTTTATAACCATGATGTTATAGAAAACAATGAACACACTTGGGTCAACCAATCAGAATTGAGAATACCACAGCATCGCAATATAAAACATCAATTTGCACACAGAAGCTGCAGTGTGTATGGGGATTGTGATCTATAATGTAAAATTCCTAGGCTTTCATGGCTGGATGAATGCAAATGTGAGCTTATATGTGAATAACTAATGAATACAGAGCGCGGAAGTTAAGGTGCATGTTTATTTGCAGATGTTTACCACACACCAAATTGGTCACACTGTCACGCATAAATGTTTATTGCATCCATCTCCCAAATTCATTTTTTTCTGCCTTCTAATTTAGCATTGCACAAACATGTAACATATTGTAGTGGCAGAAATATTGCTTAGGCTGTGATTTTGGAAGTGTTTGTGAGTTAACATTTTGCAGTAATTAGCAGGAGTCTGAAGCAGTGAATTGAAGGAGGTGTTTGATAGAATAAAACATCTGTTAAGACATAATCATATCTGATCTGTTCTTGAAGATCTCTAATCTGTGACAGATATGCAGATTTATTATGACAGATCAACATCCATCAACTATATTTGTTCTGAAGAGTAATAACTGTCCTAGCGAGATAAACTTTTTGTTGTTTAACATATGCATTTACATTCAGGCAAATGTGACGCGATTACTGTCAATAAAATGTCAGCGAGAGAAGATAACTTTTTTAAGTATCACTCCTACAAGAGAAAAATATTTTTTGTGACTCAAACATCTGAATTAAATACATTCTAAGCTGATCAATAACTGTGATCAATAATAGATTGATTACTGTTTTGCATTGTTGTGTGCTTAAAGACTATTCTGGTTTTGTTTGGGAACATAAAAACATGCATGTTTTCTGTAAAGCTGCTTTAAAAATCATATGCATTGTGAAAAGTGCTATAGAAATAAAAATTAATAAAATTTCTTTTTGGATAGTTTTGGATGGTTGCAATGTGTTACATTTAATTATGTCACTGCTGGGGAAGCTAGTAACACATTACATGATGTTCAGGGAGATAAACCCATGACCTTTGGCCCATAGTCACCCCACTATCACAGAAGATACTTCTTTAGCAAACGATCTTTAGTGAAGAGCTTCAAAGTGAAACTAAGCAGATTAAGTTTAGTTGTATACATGGTACATAAAGTACCAGTTTTATTTGTAAGCTATACGACTGCACCTTGACTACTGAATTTAGATATGCGTTCATTATGTGCTTTCACAGACATTTAAAATGTATGCGTGGGAGAACTCGATTTCAACCTTTGTCTTAGAAAAGCATACAGGCACTCAGACTAACCTTTAGTGATATGTTTTGTGTAATGCATGATGGGAAAACAGCACGTTAGGAGAAAGGGACAAGGTGCTTTCTTATGCAAGTGTTGACCTTTTCAAGTTTATGTTGTTGTTTTGTGTGCTGCTCATTTTTCTTTGACAGAGGCAAGCCATAAAGTAGAACATTTCTTTTCTCTGAAAATAAGACTGTAGATGTTGAAGAAGTAGACAGTCTGACTAATTCTCTCTTCAGTGAGACACGTAAATGAAGTTTCTGCTGAAAAAGCACAGACTGTGTTGTCGTGTTGTCAGGCCAACCAAGCGCTGCTGTTTCCCAGTAATTTCTCCCAGTAATACACCAGATTTCTGTCAGCGACTTTATAGAAATTTTCATAATGCGAAAAAACATTGTAAACAGATGTCTGACATGGGTGTTTATCAGAGGCTATGCTGGCTCCTAACTTACAATCTTTTTTTGCTCTGCTTGTAAACTTGCACAACATTTTAAAAACTGAACCAAAATCAAAGTGTTTGAAATCAAAATGCATGTTACTGTTTATATGCAACACTGGCAGACTTGTGGACCTTCAGCTTATCACTGGGGCATTAGATTGCCCCATCTGCCCCTATTGGGTACATTCTTCTGTTATAGGATACAGCAGGTGTGCTTTGGAGGTTGCTGCCCCAGTGACAGCCTAAAGGTACAAGTTTTGCATGTTTATTTCTGACAGCGTATCGCGCTCCTAAAACTTGATATATGTTTTTAAATGTTATTGAAAAATATGTTTAATATTAAAATGTTATTTAAAATTCATTAAAATAAGTTTTTTTCAAAACAATGACTTGCAGGGTTGTATACAGTTTTTCTTTTAATTTTAAATATAATTTGATAATGCCTCTCTAGCTAAATCATGGATTTGGTGGGCAGTGATGTAAACCAAAGCTAATTATTATTTACTATAGCTGGTTATTGGTTAAAGCACCAACTTGTTGTTTGGATGAAACATTACCTTCCTCACCACGTCCCTTTTTCTGTCTGTATTCCCATTTCTCTGTCCACATCCCAGCATTAAGAGCTAATGGGAATGGTACCACTGCTGAGTGACAATTGTGTCGAACTGTGCGTGATGAAGACAGATTGGTAGCATCAATCACAATGTCATACCAGTTTCGCTTTACACCCTCCCTGCAGGCAGACCACGTCAGTCTGAGCTGGAGATCGGACTCTAGGACACCACTGATTGATTATAAGTTCACAGGACTTATTAAAGTATTGTGTGCAGGTGTTTGTGTGTGTACTTCACAAAACTTGTGAAAAGACCAGCTCGGGCCAGTGTCCTGACATTTCATCCTACCCATCAGATTGTCCTGCCAGGCCCTACTGCACATATACACATCAACATTGCGTCATTTTTGCCATGCTGAACAACACTTTTTTTATTACTTGTACATAGATTTCTTTATTCTACCCTTTTATTTTATACTGGTAGGACAATCTGATAAGGTATTTTGCACTGTACAATCACCCTGCCATTGCCTAAGAAAAATCTTTATTACAAAAATCAAAGTTACACTGACACAAAGCAGAAACCTGCGGTAAGATTTTTTTAATGTGGTATTATGGATCGATGCATACAGGTTTAATTTCACGCTGTGGTAGGAAAATATGAAAATATAGGACAAATTGACAGAATACCGGTTCAGGCTGGTTAGTGCTAGTTTTAGTGCTGGTGGACCAAACAAACAAACTGGTCAGCCAGCCTTATTCCTGGTTACTGGTTGACCAAGAAAATTCTTGCTACTTGAGTTAGCAAAAAAAAGCTTGATGAGAGCACCAGAATGTCTGGAAGGAAGTCGTAAAACTTTGTTTTTAAATGACTGGCAAGGGGAATATTCATGAGAGTAAAATAGCCTAGGAAAGCTTTTTTTGGCTTGGTTAAAATTGCTCATTTTTATAGATCTGAGAGATGGGGTGCTTAAGCACCAGTTGGGGGGCAGTTGTGGCCTATTGGTTAGTGAGTTGGGCTAGTATTCAGAAGGTTGCTGGTTCGATTCCAGCACTAGGGGGTTGCAACTGAAGTGCCCTTGAGCAAGGCACCTAACTCCCAATTGCTCCCTGGCACAGTAACGTGCTGCCCACTGCTCGGGGTGTTGCCGTGTTCACAGTGTGTGTTCACTCCTCACCAGTAATGGGTTAAATGCAGAGGTCACATTTCAGGTATGGGTTACCATATTCTGACGAATAGGTCACTTCACTTCACTTAAGCCCCCAAGACCCAAATAAAGTCTAGAAACACCTATGATATATTTCATATATTAAAAATAACAGATTTAAAGCATAGTCGATAAGTTGTATGAACCACCTCAATGATTTCATTGTCTTGTTTTGGAAAATTAAAGCCTGTGCTATTTATTGTATGTGCTTTTCCTTTGTACAGAAAAAAGCGGGAAAAATAAAGCACTTATGCCATAGTGTCTGTCATCTCCAATTGGGATTTCCATGCGTTTGACTTTTGAGAGCAGAAGTCACAGTGTTTGATATAAATGAACTGCAGAAAGTAACGAGGAGCTACAAGTACAACTGCAAAGAGGGGCTGGCCGACATCCCACTCAATTATGCAGTCGAGTGGGTCCATCTTCACTTACACATAAGCACAATACACGTTTGAGTTGTTTCATCATCCCTACAGACCATATTAACTCACAAACACACTCAGACAGGACCACACAGACCACATGACTCACTCTCATCCTTATAATATCACCCCCTTAGCTCCCAGTCCATACTGGAGCAGGTTAGTGTTTGTGACATTAACTACGCGTGGTCTGGTTTTCATTCAGCAGGATGGTGAGGGAAAACTCAATGAGAAGACCTGGATTTATTGTTGGCCACCGCTCATGTCACCCCTTTAGGGCTTGCCGGTCAATGACAATTTAGCACAGTCTTTGTGATGAAGTCATGCAGTCAACTGTGGCCACTGTGACTAATCGTGATCAATCTGGTAATTGGTTGGGTGGGGGGCAGGTATTGACAAACAGCCCGGGACCTATGCTGGCCAATCGCAATCCAGAAAGTACAATCCTTCACAATAGTTTAATATAAACACAGTTGTATATGTATATGGGTATATATTTATACACACACACACACACACACA
>JAZGTJ010013386.1:0-15028 GCA_036877575.1 Botia almorhae
AAGATCTACTGATCTGATCAACATCAGAGCTCATCTGAGAGACCTCAATGATCCACTCTGATCCTGCTGTGATCATCTCTTACAATGAAGATCTACTGATCTGCTTAACATCAGAGCTCATCTGAGAGACCTCAATGATCCACTCTGATCCTGCTGTGATCATCTCTTACAATGAAGATCTTCTGATCTGATCAACATCAGAGCTCATCTGAGAGACCTCAATGATCCACTCTGATCCTGCTGTGATCATCTCTTACAATGAAGATCTACTGATCTGATCATCTCTTACAATGAAGATCTTCTGATCTGATCAATATCTGATAAACAAACTGGGGATAGCACAGGTGTTCATTTATTCATTTAGCAGACGCTTTGTATGATATAAGATGAATGTATAAAATACATTCATTGTCACATTATAATGAATCTGATAATCAAATCACATTATTTAGCTTATAGTTTTCCCCTCACCTCTGACCCCTACACCTCTACCAAAAGAGTTGGACACGCAGGTAACATGTTCAAACCATACAGCACATCTCCTGTGTCATCACTCTCGTCCTCCATCACTCTCAACGATAAGCCAGAGTCTGAGATCAACACACACCCCCAGACCCCAAACACAGAGCATTCATCAGACCCCGAGGATAAACCGTCTCACTGTGCTAAACTGCATCCTGTTACCACAACAATGAGCAGCTAACACACAGTTCAGTCTTTAAGTGGTTATCAGTTTGCTATTCAATTTTACAGCCTTTATAAGTAAAAAACAACACAAAACAGAGTAGATATTTCTATCTGACAAAACAGTATAAACCATAATGTACAGTATAGTAGATGTTTTCAAAGCTGTGATATAGAGGCTAGTCAACCCACTCACGTCTGGTTTGAGATCTCACGGGTTACTTCAAATCAATAATGTAGGTCACCACTGTTATATATAACAAAACCCAGAAAACGAGCAGAATACATGAATCAGACTCTTGTGCCCTGTTCACTCTGAGAGGAGTATAACTGTATCTCTATTCTGTATCTGTTATGATCCCTTCAATGAGACGCGTTACTGACTCTGTTTGATGCCTCTCATGTTTGCCTGTTGTATCCAAAAGCGAATAGAGTCGAACACACAGATTTATTGATCGATGATCTTAGTTTTACATTAGTGGGGAAATAACACGGATCTGCTGTTACTAAGATATCAAATTAAACGCGTGTATAAAACACGAACGCGTGTACATTACCGGACGTGCGGCGGCGCGTCTCTCCTCGGGTTTGGCGCCTCTCTGTTCCCGGCCGCGGAGCGCCTTACAGTGGCTCCAGCAGCCTCGAGTCTCCGCTCTCGTCCAGGCGGCGTCACGGGACTGTGGGCGGCGCGTCGCGGGGCGGAGGTCGAATTCAAACGCGCGACAATGTTGAAGTGTACAATATCTAGCAATGTAGAGTTAATTTTATATGTGTGTGTGCGCACAAAATATTATGAATCTATTATGAATGTAATATACTATAATTAATTTAATATTTTAGTCTCCCTCTTTAATCTAATCTGTAACGAGTATCGCCTCGAACAATTGTTGAAGCGCTTCTCGTGTAATAATCTCCCTATAAAAATCACTTCGTTGCTCTCCTTGTAAGTCGCTTTGACAGAAAGCGTCTAATAAATGTAAATGTAGATCCATAAACATGTTCCATAATACACCCGCTGAAGCAGACAGATGCCCACAGCGAGCACAATGTCATCTAAACAAACAGAAGCTCGAACAAACAACTGATGGACGTTATTTTGGTCACTGCATAACTCTAATATGTTCATCAGAGCTGTTTCATAGATTTGATGATTTTACTACAGTTCTACAATGTGAAAATAATCTTAAACAATGATAAGGTCCACCCCTTTAACCGCGTTAACTTCGTGTTTTTTTTGTGTTATGTTATTGTGTAAGCACCCATGGATGTACTGTTAGTCGTTTGAGTAAAAGCGTATGCCAAATGCATAAATGTAATGTTATTGCCTGTTCCCTCTCTTTTGAAGCGTTTGAGGTCTATAGGGTCCAGTTTTAAACCTTATTTTCTTGTAACCACACAAACCCTGTCAGTCATGTTTAGCCCGTACAGTATAGAACGTACTGGGCTGTAATGAGAGAGCAGGTCTGTGGCTTCACCACACACTGAAGTTCTGCATCATGGTGCTTGACTTTGTTTATAACAGATGGATGCTTACTGGGTGGAGCTGCGTTCACAATGAGCTTTTAAAGTATTACACTTAAAGACAGGGTAGGCAATCTTTAATAGGAACATTTTTTGTCATCCTGATAGCAGTTGCTAGGTGGTATTAATATATTTATATTTATGTAAATATATACAGTCTGTGGAAGGTGCAGAACCATAAAATGTTTGTCCAATCTCGACATTCGGCTGATTTAGTCAAGTATTAAAATGCGTTACACACTAATGCCTTTGCTGAATTGTTGGTAGTTTTCTTTAACCAAAACCTTGACAAAGCACCTTTGCAGGAAGTGTTGTGAGGGGCTGCCAGGGCACTGTTATGTAGTTGCTAAGATATTCTATGCAGCTAATTATGGTATGCTAAGCAGTTTTTTTTTACTTACTTTTTTTTTTTACCAGAGCACTTTATGTGTTATGTGGTTTTTAGGTGGTTTCTAGGGTGTTCTGAGTTGTTTTTACTGCATTGCTATTTGGCTGCTAGGGTGTTGAATATGGTTGCTAGGTGATGGCTTACTGCACCACATCACTAAGTGTGTCTGATTCCAGTGCTCAGCCATGTGGGGTAGAAGTTTAAAAATATGAGTTAAAGAGAATCGTTAAACAGTATTCAAAGGTTGAAAGGCAGCAACACTGAAGCCACAGTGTATCTGTTGCAAACAGCGTACTGCTGAAGAAGCACTATCAAAAGAGAAGAAACATTGTCAGATAGCATGAGTATGAGTCTCAGATGTGTTCAGTAACACTGAAGCCACAGTGTATCAGTCACAAACAGCGTACTGCTGAAGAAGCACTATCAAAAGAGAAGAAACATTGTCAGAGAGCATGACTATGAGTATGAGTCTCAGATGTGTTCAGTAACACTGAAGCCACAGTGTATCAGTCACAAACAGCGTACTGCTGAAGAAGCACTATCAAAAGAGAAGAAACACTGTCAGAGAGCATGACTATGAGTCTCAGATGTGTTCAGTAATACTGACACACATGTGAGCAGCTGCCCCCACAACAGCCTGATCTGACACACATAATGAATGAAAACCTGAAGGACTTAAAATACATTACACTCATCAATCTAGTGGTTAGTCAATGGCAAGACAGACAAAATAATCATTAATCATGTCATTTCTTATGTTCCAGTTCAATATGCAGAGAGAAATATAAGATTCATAGGTGGATTGATCTGGAGCACTGCAGAATGTCACTCTGTGTGTTTACCAATCCTGATGAACCAGACACAGAAATATTGTGTTATAGGGATTATGTAGCAGAGTTTATCTAATGCAAACGCACAGAGACGCACCAATGAGAATCAAGGTCACATGACCTGCTGTCAGCAGCTCATAGTACCCACAGCGATGACATCTCAGGTCACAGTCACACCCGGACTGTCTCAGCAAATTGTCAATCATTCCTGCTCACATGACAATCTGTCACTTACACTGAACAGACACTGTACAGACAGGTTCAGGCTCACCTCAAACACAGAATCTAACCCTAAGACCAGTTATCAGTCACACATTTACACCTCAACAATTTACCATTATAATTTCTTCAAAAAAAGAAGCTGGTGAAAAGATGGTAAAAACCAAATTAAAGTGAAAGTTAAATTATAGACACTTCATTAATACTTGACTGGTCTTGTTTTTGTGTGACACACATCTGGCAGATGAGAGATGAGGTGTGACTAAACTTTCAGTTTCCATATGAAACCAAATCAACAGTCAACATTTCAAATCAACATTTGATTCTGAAACATTTTTGGCCTTATAATGTATAATTCTGCTTTAAAAAACCTTGAGTTGAGTTTATATCTCAACCACCCATAACACAGACTTCATAAAACACAGTCTGAGATACATCACATTAGTCAAGTGACATGAGTGAATGAACACTAATCTACAGCATTGGTTAGCTTTACTGTAAGTTTACAGCATTTTGATCACCAGTGCTGATATCTAGTACAACAGCATGATTGTGAAAGTTATAATACTAAAGCAATACGTTCATACAACTGCTGTCCTGACATTATTTTTAATGAAGACAGATTTAAACAGAAGTCAGAACAGGATCAATCACCTGAACAGGCAAAACAGCAACGTTTATTTAAAACAGTGAGATTAATGAGAACTAACTGTTGTATAAATGATCTTCATACTTAAACATGAGGTTAAGAGTCATCTGCTTATTCCATCAGCTCCTGTTAACGCTAACTTAAGGAGCAGACAGACCTCCACTGCTCTGAAAATTATGAGTCATCTACAGCTCTCTCTCTTCTGAAGTGACACATCTGCACGTGACCTTTGACAGACATTAACACTGACCTAAGGAGCAGACAGACCTCCACTGCTCTGAACATCATGAGTCATCTACAGCTCTCTCTCTTCTGAAGTGACACATCTGCACGCAACCTTTGACAGAGCAGAAACCCTTCTCACAATGCAAAATATACAAACATTCCTAAAAATAAGCTTTATTTTGCCAAAGGTAAATATTTCTAAAGATAAAAATCCTTGATTTATGCTCATGAGCTAAACGTGTTTTCATTGAACCACAGCTAAACTAACTAAATGTATTAAGTGTAAAAAAAGTACCAATTTCATGGGTGTTCTAGCTGTAGTTTACCAATCACAGCCCTGCTGAACCTGCAGGATGCTACACATTAAGTGTCAGCATTAGAAACAGCTCTGATGGTTCTTATGAAGACGCTCCTATTATAAACACCCTCTGACAGCCGCTCGCCCACAATGCTGCCATGTCTTTATATGGGCAAAAATGTATATGCTGGTCTACACAGGGTGACACAGACATCTTATCAGACCTTTGACTGAACACATTATCTGGACAGCTGCTGTACTTCTGCTGAGCTTTACACAAAGCTCACGTGGACCGTTACAATTCAGGAACTTGGACTGAAAAAGAGCAAGGCAAGCAAAGATGAGCAAAGTCTACAGTGCCAACTCAGCAGAGTGGTGTGGAAAACAGCCCTGGATGAAGACGTCTCCTGATTCTTCAGAAAGTGTGTACTATGGACGATGAGGACCTTTGAACGTTTCCTTATCACCCATCCCCTGATAAACAGGCAGAAATGTGCTGAAGCCACGCCCACACAGCCTCTCACCCCCAGGAGCTCATAAGCATCCCGGCAGAAACTCAACCTCCTGTTTAGATTAACATACCAACATGTTGCGTGTGCTGTTCTTCAAGTATGCACTACAGTATGTGTATATATATATATATATACTGTGTTCTGTATAGCTGTATCAGAATACCTGACTAAACGATTTGATTTTGTGCAGTTCAACAGATCACACAGATTTAAACGCTGGGACCAAACCATCGGTATAACAAAGAGTCTGTAAACTAAATAACGCGTGATGAGGTCATGTGACAGTCAAGCATCTGACTGTTTGTTCATTGCTGCTTTATATACTGCAGCCTCATGAAGGTTTACAGGCTTATATTCCAGCAATGTTCAGCAGCTAATATTTGCATTCTGAGCTCCTGGTGGAATGAAAGATTTCACTTAGGGTTAGGGCACCATAAAACCATCCAACAACAAAGAACTAGCAGTTTAATTAGCAGTTTGACTAACAGCAGCCAGATTCTCTCACTTCTCACCAAATTCTTCACATGCTTCACATTTCTGACTATCTGTATGTTTATCAAACAGAGACACTGGCTGACAAAAACAAACTGCAGACAAACAGACAGAAAATCAATCTCTGCTTCCCTGGCAACAGGCAATGAAAAAACAGGCAAACCAACATTATCAAAGGCAGATGGTTGTTATCAGACAAATAATAGCTTTAGGATACAGTCTGTGGAGCAACTGCAACATTACAGTATTCAAGTAATGTCACTCAGATCTAGAATGTTGACATAGTCGCCAGAGCACCTCACTGATCTGAAATCAGTCTCTAGCAACAGTTTCTGTAGGAACCAACAAAAGCCAAAATCCACATCAGCAAAAAGCAGCAAGGGGAAATGAAAACTGTCCTCATTTCCTCATTTGATCCCTTAACATTCAACACACTATCAACACATTTTAATGAACATTTCAATAACATATCTATATCCATCTATATATACAGCCCTTTCAATGAACATAATCTATACACACAGCCCTTTTAATGAATATAATCTATACACACAGCCCTTTTAATAAACATAATCTATACACACAGCCCTTTTAATGAACATACTCTATACATACAGCCCTTTTAATGAACATAATCTATACACACAGCCCTTTTAATGAACATAATCTATACATACAGCCCTTTTAATGAACATAATCTATACATACAGCCATTTTAATAAACATACTTTATACATACAGCCCTTTTAATAAACATAATCTATACATACAGCCCTTTTAATGAACATAATCTATACATACAGCCCTTTTAATGAACATAATCTATACATACAGCCCTCAGTCACCATACACCCCATTGTGTTATAAGACATGAGAAATGATGGTTTCATTCTGAAACTGTTATTGTTGTATTCGTGCAGTATTATTTGGCAAATGTTGGGGATTTTCTGTTCTAAAAGTACATCAGAGGAGTGTTTTTGGCCGACCTTCAAATGTGAAATTTATCCCTGAACCACAGCATGGTAGAACTGTTTCTTTTACTCACCAGCAGCAGAACACAATCCAGATGTTCGTTCACAGTCAAGAACAAGAAGAACATAGAAAGACCATAATCCATCAGAGAAACAAAGAAACATTATAAAATAAGATTATACAAATATAGTGAGTGATTCACATCTGAATGCTGAAATCAGTTTTACATATAGCTTGTTATAGTATTAAATATAGAGGTTTATATTAATCATTCGCATCACAATTTTCTGAAGTGGATTAATTTCCAGTTTTAGACTCCCCCTCCCCATCTGTGTATACACTGTGTGGAATATTTAAATTTGAACAATTAATTAGTTAATCTCTTTAAAAATAATAATAATAAGGAGATCAGCAACAATGACTCCCTGACAATATACAGTATATATATATATATATATATATATATATATATCAGTAACTCTGCCCAAAGTAAAATTATATGTAAAATTATATATTATTATTAAGAGCCATGCGTCTGTTTTATAAACACAATGAAATGTTTAAAGAACGGCGCAACAACATCACCTGTCACACGAGTCCCGCAGATGATCCGTCAGCACAGCGTTTCATTCACGCTACAACCCACGCCAAAGACACGCCCACCTCTCCGCTATTGGTCTCATCTAGTTTTGACCACGCCCATATCTATCACGTTACGTAATAGCTGATATTTTATGGTTGCTCTTATCGAAAGGGAAATGAGTCAATCTGTCATGGCTGCCAGTTATCAGATAATCCAGAATTCAATATTTTACAGCATTTAAATAACATTACCTGAAAGATCTTTACAAACAGGTCACAAATAATGTCCATTGGTCCATGTTTGTCTTTCTTCGCTCGTCCACTTTTTTTGACGTAATGTCCCCACGATGCCCATTACACGCTCATATATTGTGTTGGCCACGAAGGCTGTTGCTACGCAACACGACGTTTAAGTTGTCGCCACAGCACCGAACATTCTTTGTACGTCTATTATATTTTAAGGGTTTAAAAAGTCAAATACAGCAATGTGTAATCGCAGGTCTGTTGTCTGTCATGCGATCAATGATGCTGGTACACGTGATACACTCTCGACAAACTTTGATTTGATTATCAAAATAATTACTTTTTAATGTTTTGCTTTTTAAGAACCACTGACCAAGAAAGTAAGGAACTGAACAATTCATCGCCACCGTGAGGACAGATTATAAATGGTCAAACTGCGGAGATCAGCAGGTGCTTTTCATGTAAAGCTAATAATTTATCATTCGATGCAGCTCAGGGTACATTATAATGACGACAGACATACAGGCGTTGTATGAAATATACATCGGTCGTGTGGGGATGTTAATGGTACTGTAGATTAATGACACAATTTATATTATTTACTCCTTTCTGTTTATTAGGCATATTGTTAAATAAACTTGCCAATGAAGGAGCTGTTGTCTTTAGACAATGTAAATCCCAGAATAAATCTAGGCGATCCATATTCATCTGAGTGGCTGGATTTAGGAAATGTAAGGGGGGGAAAGCCCATTATAAATGTCTTCAAAAGTTTAGCCTGTATAGAACGGGGTGTCTCTATATAGAAAAGAGAGTGTAAGAAACGAAAGAAACTACATTTTCAGCCTGTGGTCTCTTCAGATGAAATCTAAAGCCTGAGACTCAATAATAAAAGCGTTTTAAAGGAATCACAGCAGCGGACGCGTTTGGCATTTGGTGGACTTTGCCCTGCAGTTGTGCTTTACTCTATGTTGTTTGCCTTCTCTGTGGGCTTGGTGCACACCACAGTGAAGTCTGGGACACAAACACAGACAGAAATCATGTCTGACTTCCGCTCTCTCAGCCACTTCTGTTCTGCTGAAAGCTTTGCACAGCTATAAAGAAACGCAAACACTGTAGCTAATGTGAGTCAATAACAGCTCAATATGTTTCTTAAGTAACTTTGCTGACATACGTTTTCACTTGAAAGCGAGCTTTACAATTATTTCTCGTTTACTCTTGTTTCGCGTTACGTTGCATCATTACTTTAGAAAATGAGCAACATGCGCTAATGTCAAACGTTCATTTGAAGTGTGTTCGGCGTCTGTTGTGCATTTTACTCCAGCAGCGCCGTTTGTGTGTCGTGTGCGCGAGTACAGTTACTAGAGTTGCTCCCTATGTAGAGCACTTCAAATGAGTGAGATTCTGTTTTTCAAAAGGTGGCTGCATTTGTAGACAGTAGTGACTCACTGGGGTTTTGATCAGAGCCCTACACATTCAGAATGACAGTGTCAACAGTCAGAGTGTATTGGACAAAAACAAAACATACTTTAATACGATCATGGCTGAAACCTCTATGCTTATTGAAACACACGCTGTACAGATTTACTCCGCTTAGGGCAAAATACATCCATTGTTATATCCTGTGGCGCCATCTGGTGGACGTTTAAAGCAGCCCATTGATCGCTAATAAATGTCACGCTTCATTTAACGCCAAAATATACTTTTCTGTATCGCAAAAATGTTTGTGATGTTGCTGTTATTATTGTGGTACGAATAAGAAAGGACGTGTATCTTTTCACATTCATTTCTTTTAATACAAATGTGAAGAGAATTCAAGCGTACACATCAAAACAATGAAACCCCAACATTAACATTAGAATCAGGAGAAAGAGGTCATCTTAACCACAGCACACCTCAACACTACACACAGCCAGTCCAGGTCTTAAAAACAACACGCTTGTACAATCAGCACCAGGAGTGGGTTACAGCTATGCTATTAAAACAAGGTTTTATTGGGAATGTTTTAAAATATAATAATAATAATCATTAAAACAAACATTAAATAATGCAGCATGCCTCTGGCTTGTTACAGAATAACATTTAGGGGTTATTCAGTCATGTTTAGGATGTACAAATACTTCACAAATGCATCACAGTAACAAAAAGCATTTCAGCGGAGAAAGGGCTTTAATGTTGACCGATGGTTCTTATAATGAGTGGCTAACACGGAGTCCTCAGCTGGCGTTGATGTGAGGGATAAACTGTAATAAACATCTGTTTATTGGTTTGTATTGTCGCTTGTCTTGACAGATGTTCAACCCTCAAAACCTCATTTACATCAGATAAAGGCATTTACCCTGAGCCAGTTCAGTCAGCGGCAACACTTGCCTGCTGCACACTAATGTTCTGCTGTGGAAAGTGAGGGTCTTTAAACTTAACTGAGCTAAGCAGTAAAAAATAATGTTCATAACGTTCATACGGCTCAGAGTTAAGACATATCTCCAGTAAGAACTGTGTACTGGAGATCAAGACCGCTTCCTGCTTCTAATAATCAAACAATAGCGAAACATAATAGTCATGAATGGTAAAGCATAAGAAACAATAAGTTTAGCATAAGAATGGTCTTGTGCTTCATTTTTTACAAGTGCACATCAGATTATAAGCTTTCATTTGTAAACACACAGATGTAAAAAGTGCTCTACAAACTGGAAGTGTTTTACTGGTGGAAATGAAAGTGGAGACTTTATGCCATCATCAGAGTTCTGGTGTAACTGTTTTCTTAAACACACTATTTACATGAATTCAGCTATTACATGAAAGAGCACAACACAGCCACCCCATGTAAAGTAGTACACAAATGCAGTTTCTCTGTACTGTACAATATAACAGAGCGTCTCACACGCACGCATGCACACCAAAGATTTGCAGTTGACTGTACCATGCACTTCTTTAAAACAAACTGGTGCACATAAAATTTCCATCTTAGAAAAGGATTAAAAACAGACACATCAAAAAGACATTTAAATAATGTCCTTTTTTTACACCCTCAGTTTGCTCAGCAACACAGCATCTTTGATCTGTAGGTCTTGTAGTTATCTAATCTCCCATTTTTACTTTCGATGTCTAGGACAAAAAGAAAACAACAGTAATTATTATTAACATGCACACAAAGAAACCCAATCAAGGTTAACGGACAAAAAACCTTCAGTCTGAATAAAGTATCATAAACGTCATTACTGCCATATTGGAGGCAATACTGTTAGTTATAATAGAAGTTACTCTGAAGTGTGTAGATCTTCAGATCTCAATTTGAACTCAAGTATGCATGTCAGATCATTTTCCAGTGTTTTATACGCAGCTCATTCACAGACATTCCTGACCAAGCTTCCTGATTCTGCCAAGATGAGATGTGCTTTATTACAGTATTCAGTAAACAAAAGAACAGATGAAAGAGCACTGCACTTATTCCTGTATTTAAATGTCAAATACTGCATGCCAAAAAGACTTCACTGACAGTAATGACAGTAAAACAGTGCTGTACAGTTACTAATACCACCACAGCTGTTAGATAAGAATTCTTTATAAAAGAAAAAACATCATCCTACACAATGAAATGAACCACAAGGACTGGAAGAACTGAATCTTTAATTTACCAGTTTCAGCTCGTTTCCACAGCGTTTTGAAATTATATACTGTACCAAAAATACTGTATATGTTACCTATTTGATGTGCTATTATTTCTTTATGTGAACTAAGATCACAGAAATAACTTAATTTCCTGCATGAGACCAAACATAACTCAGTAAATTCATTATTTTCAGAAAGACACTGACCTGCAAAATGGCCACTATCACTCCAAACAGCCCGATGGCACTGCCGAAGATTTCAACGATGAGGATCTTGACGAAGAGGCTGCCGTTCTGAGCATCAGCTAGAGCAGCTCCACTGCCCACAATACCAACACAGATCCCACAGAAGAGGTTTGAGAAACCAACCGTCAGCCCAGCTCCAAACATGGAGTAACCTGCAGGTGCAGATTCAACCTTTATCCACTTGGACATGAGGGAATATTTTCACTGAGGGAGAAGAGATTATAATCTGGATTTTGAGCAATAAGTACCTGCTTGGTAGTTTCTTGCTCCAATGGTCTCTGGAGTTGTACCACTGAAGTTCTAAATGTTAAAAGACGAGGTTTAGAATCCCTTCACAACTGTTGTATACAGTGAAACAGAATCACTGTCGTACAACTGCTCCCCCAAACACACAACAATAATAGTGTCTTTTCTAAGACCTAAACTTAACATCCAGTCTAAAGTGATTGCGGAGTGAAAGGGACAGCTGTAAAGTTAGTCTTTAACTTACCTCTGCCATATTACTAATGACAATTGCCATGATAATTCCATAAATGGCAACAGCTTCACAAAAGATAATGCTAGAAAAAAAGAAAATGCACAATTAACCTCCAAGCACGAGGAGTGTAATGATACACCAGTGTCACGGTTCAGTTCATATCATGCTTCTGGAGTCTCTGTTTGGTTCAGTTGTGTTTGCTGTGGGTTCATGGCACCAGCAATGCTGAAGATCACTAGATTCACTTTAACTTCATAATAATAATACTTGAGGACAGTAACTTTAGTGTACGGGGGAATTCTCCCGTCAGAAGCTCATTTGGAGGATTGATGAAGTTTGGGGGCGGCACTTGTTGCAGAATGACATTAAAATGACAAATTATCTCTGCATTTCCCTTGAATTCTTGAATTATTAGAACTAAACTTGTGCAATCAACAGCCGCAATCCTGTCCTGACTCTCAAGCCCTGCTGTAAGATTGAGAACAAATACGGCTCTTATTATTAGATGTTAAGTGTACTAAGTACAATTTAATCACGTCAAGGAACATAATTGTGTTCTGTGACATAAGGTAAAGGGAGGTCAACCTCAACAGGGCCAGAGGTGGGTCAGAGGTGGGCCAGTGTGGGGTCAGAGGTGGGCCAGTGTGGGGTCAGAGGTGGGCCAGTGTGGGGTCAGAGGTGGGCCAGTGTGGGGTCAGAGGTGGGCCAGTGTGGGGTCAGAGGTGGGTCAGGGAGTGTTTATTATTCTTGCTGTATTTATTTAAATCCAAGCACATCTCTGGTGTTAAAATGTGAAAATGGCCATTTTTTTTCCAATTTACTTTCTATTACCAGATTTCTGACCCTTATTGACTTGTGATTTAAAAGGCATCAAGTCCAGCACATTGCATATACCTAACAAGGTTTTTGGTCTTGATTCTTGGGGCTTTGACTCCACCACCAATAATGCTGGATCCAGTGATGTAAATCCCCCTGCAGAATCAAACAGCAGAGAATGACTTCTTGTGCTACACATCACATGACTGACTTTTCAGAATGACCAATGGCAAATACCAAAGGACATTAACAGGAACACTGCAGCTCCAGTGGACATGTAACACAAAGCAAGCGTGTGAAAAATGATTTGGCACAAGACTATTGTGAGATGTATGAACTAATGATGAAGACAAACAGAATTCTAAGTGGGGTGTAACGACACACAAATTGATGAATTTTGGGGGCGTTGTACAAAGACATTAAAAACTATCCCTGCATTTTTATTTCTAGGCAGTTTAATAAACAACAGTGCCTTACAAAACCTCCAGTAAACCAGTCACAGGCCTGTCATACTGTACATTATTATACTGTACACACTTGTTTTCCAGCACAGTGTGCTGCAGTCATGTGTTGATTTATATTTAGAGTTGTTTTTAGAATATACTTGCAGAAATGTCATTCATAACTATTTTGCAGTTAGTTAAATTTATTGTTAATGGCCATGTCAGTGCTCATGATAGATGTTAAATATGAGCATTTTAAAGTTGTGAAAATATATTGAAAATATGAACAGATGAAGTCCTGACAGAGAGAACCTTGTTTCTAAAACAGTCATTTATCTTCTGAGGTACATCATATATACAGTATATTAAAGACATAAAGTATAAATATATGCATAACTGTGACAAACACGCTATAGGGTGATGATCACAGTCTGATTTAAGTCTTTCTTATGAAAATGTTGCTGTATTGAGTGAGCAGTCATCGTTCCAGCGTTAATTTACTTGTTAATTACAAGTTCATAAATGTTTTTATGAACTTTCTTGGATTCTGTTCTTGCAAAGAACAGAAATGTGTGCAATACCCACAATCCTGTGCAATGACACGATTATGGGTTCAATTGCAGGGAAAACAACTGATTAAATGTACACTGATGTACATTTAATCATTACATCAATGTAATGTTAACTTCGCACTGCTGAAAGAGGACATGGAAGATGTACTACATCATGTCAAAGTTTATTCTGAGCTGTCAGCTTTAATAAAAGAGGAAATGGACAGTTAGCTCACCATGCAGCTCCAACAACTGACAGAGAGATGGCCAGGCCAATTCCAAGATTAGCCCACATAAAAGGGGACGTCTCTGTTAAAAACCTGTGAGGAAGATCAAATCAAGTTCGTGGAAATAAAATCAGCTCTTGTTCAACAGTCTTTTATGTCAGAATAGTCTGAACCGAACACATACCATGCTACATCAAAACGAAATCCCAGGTCAAAAATCGTATAGCAAACACCTGCAGAGAAACAAATCATTGGACTAGAACAGTTTAAATCCTTTCAATACAAACTCATGTTTAAGAAAGTGCCAAAGTGAAAGAATAAAAAAAAACAATCCAAAGCTGTACAGGTAACATCTACAGCTGTACAGTTTATGATTCAGAGTCATAGAAGGTATGTGTGTAAACTCACAGTCATGCATAAACCATCTTCCTCATTTGGTCAGCAGGCTTTCTCTACCCCTTCAAACTAACTAAACTAACCAAATCCACAGGGCTACAATATTAAACTGCACGGCATATAATCGTCTGATAACAACAAACAGACATGAACAGCCTATTATCACAGCAGGTGAATAATACGGAGTGACAGCGTTAAAATGATTCATTGCTTAGATCTATATTTATGGCAAAAGTATTTCGGTATTTGTAAAATTCACAAAGTTGAATGATTATTTGACGCAGTCCTGCTAGTTATGAGAGCTAACACTAGCTGACACAACCAGCCGGCTGAAGTTACACGAGAAACCGGAAAAATCATAAATAAATCATCATATTTATCAGGCAAATATGATGAATATATGCTGATATGCGTGTTATCTGCGACATGTTACGAGCGCTTACCGACGATCAGGATGGTCGTCCAGAAGGCCAAAGTGACTCCAGTGTATAAAATAGCGTGTCCGTTCATCATCCACTCCAGCAGCAGCGCCGGTTTTGCTATCTAATGGTTCACCCACGAATAAACCTAAAGTTTCACTGCTGTAATGTCGAGTCACAATTAAATCAGGGAGATCTTCGAAGCGACGGACGCTGAAAACGCCGCAGCCAT
>JAZGTJ010013387.1:0-15025 GCA_036877575.1 Botia almorhae
TTGACACCAAAAATGATCTTTAAACCTTCTTCTGTTCTGGTGAGTTCTATAATAGGGTTGTCAAGCTTTTCCCATTGTAGAATTGCTGAAGTCAAATGCTGTCCCATGCAAGTCTGATATCTTATCAGAAATGTGGTCAATCTCTGTTCCTGTTAGTGATGCAGGCTTGTTAGTCATCAGATTTATTTTTTTGAGAAAGCTGAGACTCGCTGAGCACCTCTTACCTTCACCATACCTTCAAGAACCTTCACCTCTTATTATCTGAGGCACATTTGAAATTGAATTACCATTACACCAACAAATGTGACTGTTACCACATCGCATTGCAATTTTTAAGCAACACAATGAAAAGGTTTTCCGCTCTGCACATCACATACCCTTTATCTCCCATCTGTATGTATGTCAGATCTCTCATCTGTATATAATGTCAGTGTGGAAAGGCATCTAGCGTTCGTCACGCTCCAGAGGGGCTTTGTTCATGCCGACCCCTGGGGTGGAGGATGCTTTGTTCGCACACTTAAAATGCTGAAAGAGGAAGTGGAGTGCGGGGTACTGGTGTGGTTTCTCCACTAGAGACACCTGCACCCGAGCTCAGCTATGGAACGTGTTTCGTAAATTTAGATTGTCGGCGCTCGCTGGGGCGTGATGTCACACAGATTCACACATTACTGATCAACTGGATTACAGCTCCAGAATAGTGAGAGACAGTTATGCTTGACAGCTACCAAACCGCTGTAGACAGGAAGTGGCTGTGAGTTGAGAAAGTTGAGAAAAAACAAGCTGTGAGAAAACAAACTCAAACTTCTGAGTGTCGTGGTCAGCATTTCATTAGTGGAGAAGCTAAAAGTACAATTATTCACTTCAAATTGCAGTGTGCTATGTTGTTGAGTTTAAACAGAATGCTAGTAAGAGAGTTTTGAGCTTTAATTTCTTAATGCTGTCGTCATTTACTTACTCTTGTGTTGTTCCTAACCCATATGGTGTTTTTGTTAGCTAGTGGAACACAAAAGAATTACTAAAATATGTAAAGCCTAATGTAAATGGAAAGTGATGAATGCTGGGATGCTCCAAAATGACGAAAGCATCATAAAGTTTCAGAAATGTAGTCCATACAATTTGTACAACTATATTCCCAGTGTTTTGAACCATGCTTCAACTTTATAAGACATACATGCATATTTCCATTAAAATATGGTACCTTTAGATACAACACATCAGGTTTGACATTAATTAAATTCAAGTGGGACATTGCAGACATCAAAAATGCCTAAATATGATTTTTTTCATTTCAGTTTTTAAATACAACTGATTATGAGTCTGGGCCAAGCGGATTATGTGGCAAAGAACTGGTACGACAGTTTAGCAAGTCCACCGAGCCGCCTCTTTACTGGATCATCTTCATTGTGGGGGCTCTGGGCAACCTTCTAGTTGTCTGCATCTTTACAACTGTGCGAAACCGCCTCAAGACCATGACTGACGTCTACCTGCTGAATCTCGCAGTGGCAGATCTTCTCTTCCTCGGCACACTGCCATTCTGGGCCACAAATTCCTCCCAGGGCTGGGTGTTTAGCACCGTCATTTGCAAAGGAGTTTTTGCGGTCTACAAGATTAACTTTTTTGCTAGCATGCTTTTACTCACTTGTATTAGCGTGGACCGCTACATTGCAATTGTCCATGTAACTGAAGCTCACAACTTCAAAAACAAACGCATGTTTTACAGTAAGGTAACTTGTGCTTTTGTGTGGCTTGCCTCTTGGCTCTTAGCCCTTCCGGAATTTCTCTTTGCCAAAGTAAAAACCTACGTGTCACAGCCCAGCTCCTGTGTCATGGTGTACTCAGTTTCAGACAACAACCGTACCAAAGTCTTGGTGTTAGCGCTACAGATCTGTGTGGGCTTCCTGTTACCCCTGCTGGTCATAGTAATATGCTACTCAGTTATTATTCGTAAACTGATGCAGGCCCGAAACTTTGAAAAACACAAAGCCCTAAAGGTCATCTTCGCAGTTGTGGCAGCTTTTGTTCTGTCCCAATTGCCATTCAATGGGTATCTAATCATAGAGGCTACTCAAGCTAACAACGCCACCATAACAGACTGCGATGTCATGCAAAGTTTAGATATGGCTGGGCAAATTGTTAAGTGTCTGGCCTACACACACTGCTGCCTGAATCCCATCCTGTATGTCTTCATTGGAGTTCGCTTCCGCAGGGATCTCCTGAACCTGCTTCAGCATCTGTCCTGTGGTCTAGGTCTGTTTGACAAAAACCAATTCCAGCAAGTTCCCAAGAGGCCCTCTGTTATGTCAGACACTGACACAACTCCAGTTTTCTCCTTATAGACCAGCTCACTGCATTACAGTACTGACATCTTGTACATTAAAATCTACTGTGTGTAACATTAGCATAATAATTAGCAGGGATATTCTTCTGACCCTTTTCTGTCCTTGTAAAAATACTTTTAAACTCTTAAAACTATAAAGTTATTGGGAACTTCAGATCATTTTGTTCTTAAGCTGCTTTAAGCTTTATTTTTGTTCAACCATTATTTCATGGTATTACGAGACATTATTATAGAGATGTTGTATATAGTTTGTCACCATTTTGTGAAGTTTGTCCAATTTAATGTATTCTATAGACAATAAATATGGTTTTCTTTTGCATTTTTTTCAGGAACATTGTAAGTAAAATGTAAATAGACATTTAGCCAATGTAACATTTGTGAGTGTTATAAACTGTATATTTTAAAATAAAGTGATAAAGGCAAAATGAGTCATAATTATTTTATAAAAATATAAATGTAAATATGTAGGAAAGTACAAAACACAGTTAAAAGTGAAAAGGTTTGGACAAGATTGTGTTTAAATGAGGTCATTGTTGCGGTTACCTCATTGAGCTGTTGAGGGAAATTAAGAAACTTTGCACCCGATCAGAAACACTCCAGTACTGGCATTGGTTAATTTACGCCTGTGTACAAATGTAGAGGGTGCACCACAAGACCGCAAGTAAATCTCTAGAAGTGAATGGCACGAATGCAGCTTGCTGATAGGTTCCTCCTCAGCCTTGGAGTTTTAATCTGGACCTAATCCTTTTAGGAATAGGTAAGATTATTGACATAATAAATAAATAAATGTGGGGAAGATGGCCTTGTGGGAGCTATGTGGGAGTCATGGCTAGTCTGAATTCATTGATGAGACATCTAAATGCATCATATTATTTAGATACAGTAAATTCCTGTAACATACACATTTTGAAAGGCCGAAACAACTTAATCCAATCAAAAACCTCCACAAGAAAACCAAGTGGTAAAAGCTGAAGTGGAACAATTCCAAAAGACATTTACTACTATAAAAGAATATCCATCTCAATATATTCAGATAATTTGGTAAACAAACCAGTTTGTTCTGAAAAACCTTAAAACATTAATATTTTCAGATATTAATTAGTTAATTAATCAGATTTGATTATCAAAATATTACCCTAAAAACCAACTTTCGGGCCTAATTTATTCATACCCTTAAGAGAAAGCCACATGGTGTTTTTAGCTGTGTTTGTAACGTATTTTCTGTGGTGCACAACAATTTTACGGTTGTGGCTTATCATCTCACTCTATAGTGTTTCGCTATGACTGTTGTTGTGTCTGGTTTGGATTAAACGTTGAATGGTAAGAAAGGTCTGGTTGGCACTATAGGTTATGGTGATGCATGAGTGACACAGCAGTTTCAGAGAGCATTGGTTACTGTTGAGACCCTGCGTGCACAGTCTACCATAACAGCTACCACAGCCCAGTAATACTGAATACTGAATAACCTCTTGCCAACATCAGCAACATGCAAAGACTTAAATATGCAGAGCTAATATCTAAAGATCATTTTACAATTACTACATTTGCCTACAACAGGATATATGGTGGCCCCAAAAAAAACAAATATACACTTGACCTAACGGAAAACCAGAAAGCAGAAAGTGTCAAATACTCCTTTACTTCAAATGTACTTCTGACTGGGATTGAAAGGATTATTTATTGTTGAAAATAAATAGTGCTTGATGCTTTGATATTTATACAGTTCATGTACAAGTGTGATGTAAGTGTCCAAACACCTCTGAGGGTCACTGTCTAATGGTGTTACAAGAACTTCATTGCTTGGAATCAACATTAAACTGTAAAAATAAACAATTAAATAAATATAGTATTTAATAGTTATATACAACAACTAAACTATTATGAAACATCATGCACTTTTTATAAATCTGATTTAATTCTTCACTATAATCTCACTATATTGTTACAATGGCTATATAACACGATTATCTTTACAAAATTCACGCAGTTTTTGAAAACGCGGTTTCATGTTTTGCTCTGTGGCGTTTATAATGTTCTTTTTCCAAAGCAAGTAACAAACAAGTTTGATGTTATTGAGGTTAAGAGGGTTTAGAATGAGGCTGTACCTGCAGCCTTAAGGTGATACCACAGCCTCCCCTGGAACATTTATTCATCTGCTCTCTCTCTCTTTTTCACATGCTTGCTGTCTTCACTCGCTCACTTTCTCACTCTCGCTGCTTCACTTCATTCTCACGACAGGAAACTGTCAATCACATCAGCCACATTCTGTATGCATGCTAATGCTATGCCTGTGCCTCTGTGCTAACACTACTCTGAAAACTGTAGGGACGACATGCAGTGAATGATTGAAATATGTGAACCTTACTAGAACTCTTCTCTTTTGAGCCCATCTGTTCTCAGGTGAACCACTGCACACTTTTCACTCCAGAAAGTTATGAAGTGTTGGTAAAATATAATTCTTTATAAAGTAAAAGTCATCAAGATGAGTCAGAGTGAGAAAGAAACTATACATGGATATTCTTAAGGTAACGAAAGTAAATTTAAGAAGCATTTATTTTGCATTTATGCAAATTTCTGAAATATTATGCAAAATAAGTGTTGAATAGTTTTTAGAATAGATCTATGATTGGCTTTTCTGCTTACAAATAGACATACAAAACCATAGACATACATCAAGTGTATGACATGTATAACATGCAACACATAAGTTTGTTTAAAAAATTACAATGTTTTTGTGATGTTATCATTATACCATATACTTACTGAAAGCCAACAGAACTAATTTGATTTACTTATGGAGCCAGAGATATTTAGCAAAACAAAATTAAAGCTTTAATTAAAACTATTTTGTGCAAACGGCACGTGTTTTCTCACCGACTTACAACAACATCGGTGTAAGCAGAGATGAGAACTCTGATGACGCACTCTACTAGTTTTCTGGTTCTGTTGGAGCCACACAACTCCTTTATGTGGTCCTTTTCAACCGTGCTGCTCGTGCTCAAAGACATGCACTGAGAGGAGCACATGCACTGATCTGCTGATTTTTTATATGTGTAGTATGTAGGTGGAGGTGAAACTGGAAGACACCTTGGTTGCTGCACTTTTGTCATAGAATGTCAGTTTTAAAATTAGGTCAACAGTTGTGAGAAAAAGGCACCCAGATTTTTGTATTGATTACATGCGGTCTGATTTAACACAGTTGAACATTATCTGAATAAACTACTGAACGATTGAACAGTTGTACTTTTTATTAAAGACATTAACATAATCATTCACAGTTCATGGTGGAAAAATAAGAATGTAGTAAGAATGAGAATGTATTTTGGATCATTCCTCCTTATAAACCTGGTTCAATATTCAATAATACCAGCTTGTCAATATTTCAGGGGTGTCTTAATTACACAGTCCTCTTCAGGTCGAGCCACAGCATCACAAATATGTCAGAATAAATAATAATAAATAAACTGAATAAAACTTTTCATTTTTGATACTTTGATACATTTTTCAAGATGCATTGTGAAACATCCAGAAGGGCTTAGGTCAGCTTAAATATTAAAATTTGCATATTGCTTTTGGAAATGTGCACAATCCACAAAACACTTGTAACAGATGAGAGTACGGTGCAGATGACATTGTCCTCCGACAGATGGCGACTCCTGCACTACATAAGGCGCATGCATTGGGCAAAGCCCTCATTTAATTACTGCACATTTGAGCCACAATAGCCCCACCCAGTGGTGTATAAAGAATTTGGGTTGGATTTGTATCTGATCTAAAGCACAGAAAAATACAACTCCGGCATAACCCACCAGTCGGGTGTGTAACGGTTAATGTGGCTTTAGTTTTTTTTACGTTCTTAACATATTTCTTTCTGCCTCCGACTGCCTTGTTCTTTTTCTCTCTAGCAGGTCAATTACATAGGAGAGAGTAGCGGCGCGGAGGGCAGCCCGAGAGCTATGAAAGGAGAGCGTATTTGAAAAGTGGAGCAGCACCTGTGTCTCACAACATCCCATTCATTACACATCTCCCCAGAGTATGTGTGTGGGCATGCACGATTGTTTATGTGTGGGATTTGTACAGTATGTTGTTTAATTTTGTATGTGCCTGTGGCTTAAAGGAATAGTTTACCCAACAATGAAAATACCACTTTCGTTTGAAAAAAAAATTCTCTGCTCTTTTCCATGCAGGCATTATTGTCAAGCCCCCAAAAATGAACAAAAATATTCTAAAATTTGTCTTTTGAGGCCATACACTGTTTGTTGATATACCTAAACGAAATACGTTTAAATTTGAGACGATGTGATAAAATCGCTTAATAACATGTTTTTTGTTAAGTTATCCAATCATATTAATTCGTTGTCATGACGACCTAGGGACTAAGCCCGTAAATCCGATAACTTTTGCACGCTGTCCGCGGAAGGATACCGGTAATATGCGTGACGTAACTTCCCTGTTAACGTAGGGTTACTAAAAGACTGTTTTCAATTAGCAATAATTTAATCCAAAGAAAGCATTCAGGAGACTCGTGCCTGTCTGCTGTCTTTTTTTTTACATTTATGAGCATGTAAAGTTTGTGCTGTAAAGATATAGATATTTAAGTAAGATAAATTAAGATATTAAATTAAGATAAATATCGGTAAGATATTTAAGGATTAATAAAGGCAGGGGACAATCTGACGGCCATTCGCCTTTATCACCTCATTCCCAGAATTTCTTTGCTGTGAAGTGATATAATGTTCCTCAATATCTTTTCATAAACTCTCAACTGGTTTTCCTGGATGCTGAGCCATCTTTAAAACTGTCATTCTTGACCACAGTTCTGTCCTTATCCGCACTCATCTCATCCCATCCTTTTATATAATCTTTCTCACACATTCCCATTTCATCTCAGTCAGTCATGCTGCCGCCCATGTGTGTGTTACCGGCACTGTGATAAGTGTGTGATGGGCAACGGGTGTCATTTGTCACTGTCCTTCTCCAAACACGCACACACATACACACAGACACAGGTTGATGCGATGAAGAGTGTAAGATCCTGCTGTGGTCTGACACCCTGGAGACCACAAACAACAATGGACTGAGGAAGCCACTCTAGGCTATTGTATGTTTCTTCATTTAAACGCTTCAGAACTTTCTTGTGCACATTCTTAAATAGTGTCAAGGGTTTTGTTATGCCTTGTCTCTTTAGTTATGAAAGTCCTCTCAGTTCGCTCTAAGTGTCTATTTAGATAAACTGTTGTCTTGGTTCTTTAGCAACTGTTATTCATTGCTGTAACCCTGCCTTTATTAATAGGACTTAAAAGGCCCTTTGAAACGAGCTTCAGTTGGTTTCCCTTTAGTGAAGTGTGACTTAACCTTTTGCCTTTCCGTGTTTGTGTCAAAACAGTAGTTTGAACATTTAGATAATGTTTATTGTCAGTTTATCTTAACACAATTTTGAAAGAAAAAATACAAATTAGATCTCTAATTCACAATTGTTTGTCTTAGCAATGTTATTACATTTCATGAATTTTCCTATTTGTTGAAAACCTTAAATACCAAGTTAACTTTTATTGTATACTTTTGAGTGTTATCATACTCCGATTTCTTTCAATGAGTTCGCTTGTCCAGTTAAAAAAATCTGCATTGAAAAGTCAGAAATTTCAATATGAACTAGTAAAATTCTACCAATACAATATTATCTGCGCACATATCTCTTATCTGTCTTACATTTATAGCTGTGTTCGATCATTCAGTCCTATCCAATTCTGTAGACCTGTAGCTGTAGGTCAACAAAGTCTAATTAGTTTCTGTTTTTATTTGTCCTAAAAATTTTAAAACAAACATCTGAGATCATTTTGAGATGTTAATGTCTCTGTAAACCTGTCTCTGTTATTTGTATTAACACCTTGTCATGTGTCAGATCAATATGTGGTCAAACCCTTACCTTGAGACAGCCCTCTCCTCCCTGCCTAAAACTCATGTTTCTTAGTTTTTTCTACCAATTCTTACTCTGAGCTATATTTTAAGGAGAGGATAACCCCCTCAAACAGCATAGTTTTGGATCCAAGACAAAAAGGCTAGGTTTGCTTTAAACAGGAGTTAGGGCTTTGATGTTGACCATATACAGGCAGGAGTTTGATGAAATATTGATAGCAATTCTCCAATTGATAGCAGCTCCTGAGGGATGTTAGTTTGCCTTTCAGCGAGAGGAGTTTGTGTAGTGGACCTTCACAGCACAGCGTTATGAGACGTGATTCATCAAGCATCAGAGCAGGTATCTGTTATTGGACCTAATCATTCAGCTGATCAACACAATGTGCTGGCTATGGTCAAAAAGAAGACACACACACACCCACGCCTCAATTCCACACACAGCTATCTAAATAGCCAGATTTGACAAATGAGAAAACTCATAGAGGTCTTTAATTCTTTTCCTACTTTGTGATTTATGATTTTATAATCATATATCTCTGTATGATATCCAAATCTGATCATTTGCGCTCTTAGAATGATAAAGTAGTTTTATTTAGTAATTTATTGCAAAACCTTTCAGAACATTACCCATAATTCCATAAGCATGCATATTCAATCCCACATGAATTTAATAATGACATGGTTTTCAATTATATGAGTAAGGAGCACCTGCTAATGTAGAGAACTACAATGTTCTCTTCTAAAGTAGCAAGACACAAATATGCAAACTCTTCCCATTAGAGAATATAACGAGCACTTTTTGACCCAATATTCAAATACTTCCTATCAGTACGAGCGTGAAATAAGATTTCCAGTGGTGGCTGGAAAAGTTTCATTTGAGTTGCTGGTAAAAGTGACCCACATTCTTGCAGCACAAAAAGAAAGTCCAGGCATGAAATACACTTATATCAAATCTGAATATTGATAACTGCCTTGAGTGTTTTAGTTATTTTATTTATTTGTCTGTAGGACATGGTAGGAAATATACTCCTATCAGAGGGATTAACTTGTGCACATGCTGTATTTATACATAGAGACGTTAATGTGCATAATAACCTCTGTGGGGCATTGCATCAATGTAATGAGAAATAAAGACAGAGACAGAGAGAGGCAGATGATACAAAAGAAAAATAAAGTGAGTTTGAGAATAAAATAGATGAATAAGGGGAGAAGTTGAGCAGAGCCAGGGGCACAGAAAGGTCTCACGCTTTAGAGAAATTAGCATGCTTTTCCACCGCCGTCCATTAGATAATCAAATTCATGCCACACAAGGCTCAGCAACCCCTCCTTTTCATTACTTCCCTCTAATCCCTGTCGATAAGAGACAACTCGCATACCACTTTCATTATGCTGTTATTTCAGAACCGGCATTGAATTCCCTCAGGATACAATCAGTCAGAAAATTACTTAACTAGCTGAAGTGGATACAGTTTTGCGTTTATTATTTTTTGACAGCTTCAAAATAATCTCACAAATATCCCTTTCCGATTTCGGGGCGGGGTGAGGGGCAAAGAGCGCCCCCGTTATCAGGCGAACACACTAATGGCTCACTCGCTGACACCAGATATACCTCCAACTGTGAGATGAGGGATCCCAATATTATGAGAGGGGTAGAAAAAAAGGAGACTCAAAAAAGAGAGATAATATCGCCACCGTTTACTCTTCGCTTGGATAAAGAGCGTGTATTCAGCGCTTGCACAGGCTGTTTTAGGCTTTCGGAGTAAGAGGCCTTCTCCTCTTCAGCTGTTGAGCATACAGTGGATTAGTACTCAATAATCTCTCCATTGTGGAGTGTTTACTGGGCTCAAGACTAAACACTTAAAGATGAGAAACCTCAGTCTCTGAACCAGCTGGTAATCCTCACTCAATCTATTCAACAAAAAGCAAAGCAAACAAGCAACGGTATGAGTTAAATTGCTGACTACAATTTCATGAATGATGGGTTTGCTGAAAGCTTAAAAAACATGTTTCCTGTGGCAGATTTGTCGAGCAATAATAAATCTTTACAAACACAGAGAAGGATTATGGCCATAACTGTTATACTTTTTGAATTGTGTTTTGTACTTTATTCTTCCATTGTTGATCTTGATTTATGTTAAATGTGGTTTGTATAATTTTGTGTTAAAAATTACTTAATAAAAGAGAGGATTGTTCAGAAAAGTAATATTGATTAAGTAAAGAAACATTCAAATGATGTTGCAGATTTTTTTCTCAGCCTCATTAATGTTTGGAGATACTTGTACTCAAGCTTGTGAAGTCATTATGACTTGGGAACATAAATTGGGCAATTTTGTAAAAACATTTTTGCACTGCGTGACTGCATGCATGTGGATGCAACATTTGTGTACGAAGTCATTAGTGTGTATTTTTAAAGGAACTGGTAATGTCAGGTTTACAGGTTCTGGGTAATGGTAATGCACATGTTTACACAATATATAGTTTCAGTGCAGTGAAGTCTTTCTTACATATTGTCTGGTAAAAAATGACTTTCAGGTTGCATGTATATAAGTCTTAGGGTGTGCACCATGTCAAAGTGAGTCAGGTCCAGAATAAGGAATTCTTGTTTAATTGGGGTGAGATCAGGGGCTCAAAAGGGGACCAAGAAGAGACCTGTACCCCTTTCTTTCTCCTCCAGAACCGCTTTGGCACCACCATGGCTTTTGATGTGTGCTTTGGCTCTTCGAGGCCGACTTTGGAATATGTTCTTGGGAGACCAACGGTTACTTGCCTTCAGGCAAAATCTCAATCCCCAGAATCCGGCTTCTCTTTGATGGAATACTTTCGGGAGAAGCTAACCACCCCCAGTCCCCGCTCTGCCTTACCCCTCCTCTCATTCCACCTCTTCTCCATGGACCCTTTCTCTCTCTCTCTCTCTCTCTCATCCATCTCTCTGAGAGAGATTCACAAAGAGGACTGAGTGACTGACTACATCTCTATATCACTCTCTATCTACTTGACTAGAGCCGTTGAAAGTGAGGTAACAAATGGAAAGGTGTATCATGTGTTATCCATGTCTGGCCATGCATCTTTCAGACTCTTCTGACCCATCTGCTTTTAAATATGTGTAATGGTCAAACAAGAAACACTTTGTGACAGATTATTCTGATACTTCCTCCGATATTTATCTGTTCAAATGAATTCTGAATGCATTGGAACCCTTTATGTATCCAAGTACGTAAATGAACAGATGACTGTGGCTTTTTGTAGTTGACATATATAAATGTTAGACATTATGTGTAATGGATGATCTTGGTCTGAGGGTTTTGCTTGGCTTGTTGTTTTTCTTTTTTCACTTTCTGCCTTTTTGGTAACTACATCTGCAGCTGTGTAAATTGGTTAACTGGTTGTTTTGTGCTATATTGGTTTTCCTTGTTTTCTTTCTTCTTGCTTTTTTGACATGATATTGCTATACATAACAAATCAAAATATATTAGGATGTACTGTAGCATATATATTACTAATTTACATAAATACTATATACAATTTTGTTTAGGTCTGGTTTTGTGCTATTAATTAAAGGTGTAGGTGACAAGCTTCAAAAACAAACAGTAAGCTAAATTTTGAGAAGACAGCTTAATATATCTATTGCATCACAATATCAAAACCCACTGAAAGGTTTTATTTCACTCAAGACTTGAATTACTGTTCATACATGTGAAAAGAGCGATGTTAATTCTTTAAGGCCGAGTAAATTAAATCTTTAGCTCCGAGTTTAACATACTGCACAACCATAAGTATCACTGAGTTTTTTTCTAATAGCATAAATGGCATAAAAAATGCTTGCTGGACTGGACTTCTCGGCCACACGTGCAGTCTCCCTGCTTGGGAGATCAGAGTGTGATTTTTCTACTGTGAAAAATCAGTTAGTGCCCCATTGATTGATGGTGAGCCCAGAAGGTCTTTCTTAACAGCCTAATTTCCCTGTATATCTGTATATTGATTATGTATATTGATTAGGAATAAGCCTTACTGAGTTCTCGTTTCGATGTTTGCGTTAAGGTCTCACTTTAAGGTTTTCCCTGCAGACAGAGTTCCCGGCTTCTGCAGTATGCACTTGTCATTTTTCCAGATTGCAGGATGGATGGCTGTGCTCCCGAAACATTGGGGTAAGAATTAGATTTGTTCTATAGATGAGGAATAGGATACTTATACAATAGCATAACAACATTACAGATTACATTCCCATTTCACAAAAGGAAAAATGTAGGAAATAAATATGGGAAAAAGGAAAAAATACAGCAATAATGGCTATTTAGCAGTTAAAATTGAAGTTGTCTTGAAAAATAATGCACAGAAATGTTTAAATATTTGAAAAAGAATCCCTATTTGAGGGCTTTATTAAATGTATGTGTCAATTAAACACTAAAAACACATTTGTTTAATGGTTTAGTCAAGCATGACTAAGTGAACCTTACTAAATTTAATCCATTTATCATATGATACATTTAAGGTGCCAATTTATGAGATTGTGACAATCATATTTTTATAATAATTCAGCAGGTGTATTTACCTCACAACATTGCACTGATTTTTACACGGTCCTCTTCTTTATATGAAAACTGTATTAACATTTTTTTAAACTACAAATAGCTTTTTTAATTTTAAATTCTTAAATTTGACTTTTGAATGTCCATTTTGAATTTGTGCTTTGTAGCAGTGTAGCTCCAGAGCTAATTATAAAAAGAATATTTTTATACTGTATCAAAAAAATCTCAATTTTTTCAAGGTTATGCCTAAGGCTTTCTTTTTCTTTTGAAGTTTTGTTTGCTTACACTTTAACAGTTACACATATTACACATAAAAATAATTTATCATAACGGTACCAAATACCATTAAATTGCTTAATAATTATTGCATTTCAAGTGCATTTGTATTACTTAGTACTTGCATATTAACAGAAAAAAACTAACACTAATATACAGAGTGACGGTTTGGTTTTCCCTTTCCAGTGTGCTTCAAACGTGACTTTGTCTAAGGAAGCTGCGCTCGCTGGGATAAGGCAAGGAGGGAGGGAGGGAGGAAAAAGGGGTAGAAAGAAAGAGGGGAGGTAGTGTGTCTGCGCTCCGAAAGGGAGGAGTCACGCAAAGGGAAAGGGCAGCTGAAGCTCCACACTTCAAATCTTCTTTCCCCGAGAAATATCCGTTATTGCGATAAACATATAGGAGTTTCGTGAGTCGCTGTACTTTTGCTGCGAAGCTTTAGGTATGTAAGCAAGAATAAAGCGTTAGTTCAGTGCTTGGGCTGCCCCTGCCAAGCGCATATAGGAAAGAAAGGAAGACGAGGGAAGAAAAAAGAAAAAAGTCCGCAGAGCAGTTTTGGAGTCTTAACCAAAGAAGCGAAGAGACTCCCCGCAACAAGCATCTGCACGCCAGCGAGAAGACAGGACAGAAAAGTTTCAGCAACTGGAGGGAAGCCGCCTTTGGATAAGTAAGTGCGAGAAACGTGGAGTTGTGCGTATGTTTTATTTTGGTTCCACGAAAGTTTTGCAAAAGAAGAAGAGGGGTAAAAAGTATGCACTCTTCTGTCAGAGCGTTTCAGATAAGTGGCAACTTTAGAAAATGCGAAACGCGATGCTCCTGACAGTTTGGTGTAAATTATACTTCAATAGGATGCACTCGTAAAGTACAACATAAGTTCGGCAGAGCCGTTTGCAAACTTCTGGCACTTGTAAAACTTGCGGCCCCTATTGGTCTGTTAATATGTTTTGAAAGTGGCCCAATGTTTTACGTTTGTCACGTTGTTAATTATTTCTAAATAAGATGCTTTAGGACGCAGCGGATTCAATACTTTTTCTGTAATTTGATACAGTTAAAAAACCAACGTTCTTAAAAGATAATGTTTTTTTCTTTTGGATATGGTCCTTAAGAAATGTTGGTCCCGCATATTTACATGGCATCATATTTCACTGCCGTTTCAATCTCAAGAAAAATTCGAGACACTCGTTACTTCGTATTGACTGAATTAGAGAATCCATGAAAAGCAAAACGACGGCCAATTTCTTAAACATAAAAGTTAAAAATTACACGTCCAAAAATTAAAACCCATCGCATGTCGGTCTTACAAGCAAAAGTGGCTTCTTTGGCAAACCAATAATTTAAAAATAATTACGTGCGATTGCAATTTCTAAAAGGAATGAATTATCTCTTCAGTTTAATAGAGTATATTTATTAAGGTGTTGTGCGTTCTGTCGGCTGTGAGGATTTAAAAAACAAATTTGGTAGATTATTAATTGAAACAATTGCCTGCGGTTTCTATTTTTTAATAACCTCAATGTTTAATTTAGTTTAAGATGATTCGTATAAATTATCATTTTACATTTATGGGCGGTGCAAAGTTAGTGCATTAATGTGTCACGAGTTTGTATGTTTGCTTAAAACTTTTCCAAACTTTTCGACCTGAAACCGGTCTATAATAAAGACAGGCGCTCTGAAAAGCTTGCAATAGATCAGCAAAACTCACAAGGCTTCGGAACATTCTTGCCCCGCCAAATCCCTCCTGACATCAGGCGCGCAATTAACGGTGATTCAGAACGCCAGAGAATTTCACATTTAAACTCAAATGTTTCATCAAATGTGACACCTTAGGATTGCTGTAAATAAATATAATAGCACGTTTAATATAAACATTGATATGTAAAGTTTACCAGATACCTTTTTCGGGCATACAAAGTAAACTAGGCCTGCTAGTTCTGTGTTCTTTGGCTCATTTTGCTTCAGTCTGTTTTTATATGTT
>JAZGTJ010013388.1:0-15025 GCA_036877575.1 Botia almorhae
GCAAAGATGGTACAGTGGGACATCCCTACAGATTGTGGGAGACCTTTGTGCTAGATAACTGATCCAGCGATCTGGGTAATGCCGACCGCAATAACAGATAAACTGACCTAGTGACCTTAATGGTAGTTAATGTTACCAAAAATAAAAAGCACTTCAGATTTGTCCCCTTTCAATATACATATATATAAATTAGATTAGGGTAGATTTTAAAAAAGAAATTCCACGATAAGTAGAGGAAATAAACAATAATTGTTATTTGTTGTCGCCAGAAATGAAAGGACAACCTTAAAAGAAAAAGGTGACTGAATAACACACTGCCTCCTAACAACAGAAAACCGTTATCCAACAAAACCCACACATCAATGATTCAGCACTTCACACTGACCTGTGTGCTCTCCAGAAGGAGGGCAGTGGTGCCCTAGGATGGAAAATTCCCTTGTCTGCGCCACTTAGCTTTGGCTGTCCAGCAGAAGACTATCATCCTCCCCCGCTGTGAGCTGTGTCTGAGGACTAGCACGTAATCCCTGACAAAAAGTAACAAATTCACCTCTTGTGCGCAGGGTGAACGAACTTGGATATACTTACATACCGACACACTGAAACCTTAAGATCAAGTGACCTATTAGGAACACAGGAGACCTAAACCCGATACATGAACACATAAATGAAGGCCAGGAGGCGAGGAAGAATCAGAGAAGATAATCCCCCATCACTTGTCAAAAGTGATTAGAAAAGTGGTTGCTTGCTGGAACAATTAGGTGTATATATATATATATATATATGTTAAAGCATATATAAACAGAACTTGTTTGTTATACCACACTCGGATTTGCTAGTAAGTGAATGTAAAAAAGGACATTATTCAAATTTTAGTATTTTTCAAATCAAAGTATTTTTAAAGCAACTTTACATTTAAGTATTAATGAATTGTCTACTGTAATCATATTACCGAGTAGATTTTCTAAAAGCAGCAGCACGATTTTTAATTTAACACGACTTGGTGAAATGAACCCTTTATAAATAAGACTAAAATATTTCTGTGCATCCTCACATGTTGTAGTTACGACATTATACAAACATTTACGAAAAGCAAAAACGATTTACATATTAAAGACGCATTTTATGTACGCAGTACGTTTCGAAGTTTAACTAAACATCAACTGACGGGTGACCTAAGTAACTTTACTTACACTGTAACTTTAGTATACAGTCATTGTAATATAATTTAAAAGCGAAAACTGAATGTACTTACAGAAATACCTTAAAATCATTAACTTTTAAAACCTGGCTCTCTCAAAACAATGGCGTAATTTGGTCAACGCGCTTCCCTTTTACAATTGCCATGGCAACAGAACGCTTTCAAACAGGCTAGCCAGCTGGCTAATGTAGCTAACAAATATTAACAGTAAACACTCAGCGAAGCTCTATCGTTCAGTTTAGATAATTCACGCACCTGTTGCTGTATTTATGGGTGTCAGCGGGAGGCACGATCACGGATTTTCATGGCTACTGGGAAGGAAATGTCAGCGGCTTTTCTCATGCCCACTGTGTTGCCAAGTACCCGCAAAACACAAAATGAGAGCACGAGGTCAAGTGAACGCGGAGCTGTGCAATCTCAATGTACTCGTGCCGATGCATGTTCTTCGATTGGTTCTCGATCTGGTTTGTTATTCTGTTACGTGGCTCATCGGTCCCATGTGATACAAGGCTGATCCCGGATTTACTTTAACTCGAGGTCCACTTTCCTGCCGAGTTTAGCTCAAACTCAACTGCCTGTAACTTTCTAGTGATCCTGAAGACCTTGATAAGCCTGTTCAGGCGTGAAGGGGGTTTCTGCCAAACTCTGCAGGAAAGTGGACCTTATATAAGAGAAACTTACATAAACAGTGCCACAAAACAAAACGTACGTGTTATTAAAGCATCGCTTCAGTAAACGAACTGCTAAACTCCACTGGACATCGAAGGTCATTCTGAACACTCCTACTTTGCCTAAGAAAATGCAAAAGTTGTAAGAAAAGCGAATAGAGAAAAATTTATTTTTGGTCTTTTTATTCAACTTTTTTTGTTTCAATCTTTCAAGTAAAACAATGTGGAATTACAAGGGAACATAAAGGAATGTAACAAATCAGAATAGACAAATCAAAATGAAAATAAGACCGTCACCATATTCTACTAATACCCCCAACTGTCTCCCTGTCCAAAAAGGGCAAAGAAAGCTATCTTACAACTCACTTGACTGCCAATGTTCGGCAAAATATAAGATATTCCTCGTACAGAGGTGATTTAAGGTGTCTCCTACCCAACCAGTATCAGTCCCTTCATGAAAAGGACCAATACTCCAGAAATAAAAACAGCTGACAGTAGCAATTTTCACTGGAGAACTGATTTCAGTTTTGGTTGCACATAAACAGAGATGGCATGTTTATGACGAGGGTGGAAAAGCTTATTACATCTACCGCACTACAGATGTCCGAACCTCTATATGTTAACATGGATCCTTGCACAGATCAACAGGCACTCTCATTTTATCAAACGTATTTTCGATTCAGTTTCTGAGAATACAATTTAATGTGTAAAGATGATCATAGGGACTAACACTTTGGGAAAGAGTGAAGGGAAAGAGTGAAGAAAAAGAGCAAAGAGGACGTCTCCCATTTCTGTACTGCTATAAAGCAAATGACAAGCAAATTTCAAGATTTATCACAAGCTCAGAAGATACAACATTAGAGCTTACAAAAAGCAGCGTGTGGTACCAGTAAAGACGCATCGACAAGTTGATGTTCTGGGTGGAAATAAAAAGAACCTAAATCACCTACGCACTCCAAAGTCTGGGACATTTCAGGTGTGCAAATGGGAAAAAAGCTGACAGCAGCAGAATTTAAAAGTATTGGACTGAGACCTTACACAGGTGATCTACGCAAATAGTAACTCCAGCATAGTGCAGCCCAAAAAAAAGGAGAAAAAAAAAATCACATTTATAAACCTGCCCTCCTCTTCATACCCTGGAAGATATATAATTTTCTTAATTTATCAACTGACTTGAAACAAACAAGAGTCAAACAGCCGACAAACATTATCCAGAACGCAACGGTCTAAAAACTTTACAAGTGTACAATCCCCACTAAATCCTTTACATGTAGCATTAATGAATTTCTTCCTCATCAATACCAGCTGCAGCGTACACTCTTGTACAATCTTCCAACACTTCACATAGTATTCCAGTCTTTATGATTACAGTACATAGTGTATGAACACATAATACATCTTGCCTCTTGCCCAGCTACTTCGAAATTTTGAAGTCTTTGTGGTAGGGTGAAATATCCTGTTTAACTCGAATTATTCAGACATTTTTAATAGGGGACCAAATGTCGCCATCGCTGTCCTGCTTCTACAGACCCTTTCCACACTGTAAATGGCTTGACTTAAGATAGCTGAGAGGGCAAAGGCAAGGTTACGTCTAATCACAATGTGCAAAAGATCTCTTTCCCCCATCTCTCTCATACAGCTAACTATGGCCTTTAATGAAACTGATCCCCATTCCTAGAATCCATAAAAACCTGCGTTCACTCCTTTTGCTGCAGTTCTAATTCCTTGTTTACACCTAAAGACTATCCCCCTCTTCTGATCACGTCTTGGAGTGTCGTTGTTGAGTGGATGAAGAGCGTGTGTTGCTAGCTGGAGTACGTGCCTGAGCGGCTGCCAGTGCAGCTACACTCCTGAGAACCCTGTCAGGAGTCCCATCACCTGATCCAGCACCAAGTTCAGGTTTGTCATGCTTCTGGGACCTCATTTCTCTCCTGCTCTCCCTGCCTCTGCCTCCATCACTCTTTCTCCAAATCCTTTTGCCCCTCTCTGTATCGCTACCAGAGGAGGGCGCTCTGGAGCGTGATCGGGGTGCCTCCGTGCTCTGTGAGCTCAGACTGTGGGTGCGCTGGCTGCTGTTGCTGCTGCTTCGACTTCTGCTGCTGCCTGCTCCTCTTTCGCTGCTTATGCTACTGCAGGCACTGTGACCTCTTGAAGACCTGGTTTCTCTAGGCTCATCTTCACCTTCCTCCTTAGAATCAGATGTCTTTTTCTTCTCCTCTTTTCTAACCCTTTCGGTTTCCAAGGGGGGAACGAGGCTGCCTGGTCGCTGCCGAGTGGATCGGGCCGCAGAAGAGGACTGAGGTGATTCAGTCGACTGACTGGGGGTTCGTCTGCCACTCCCTGATCTACTGTTACATGTCTTGGGAGAGTCCTGTCCGGTTTTGGCCATGGGCTTACTGATGTTTTCAGAGGACTGTGGCTTACTTTGCTGTCCAGCACCCTTTATTTTGGGGCTAGGTGTATCTGGTCCTCGTCCCCTCATTGCCAAAAGCTTGGCTGCAGCATTAAGGGCTGAACAGCGTTTGCCCCTTACCTCAGGTTCAGGGGAGTGTGAAACAGCTTGTGAAACAGACTGTGGAGCTGAGGGTTTCCGGAGTGCTCTTGAATATGTTTCACCACTAGACTCCCCTTCTGTGGTATTGGTGTTCTGAGCCTTCTTGTCTGAACTTTGTCTTTTACTGCTCTCATCATTGTTAGCAACGCTCCCATCTTTCTCCAGCATTTTCTGGGCTGATCTCGTCAGACGTCTGTTTCTGCTATTAGAATCCTCAGAGTCTGAAGAAGACGAGGATGAAGACTTTGACTGGTGTTTTTGCGCAGACCCTTCCTCCGTTTTCTCTTTTTCTGACTTTAAATCCTCCCGTTTCCTTTTCATTGGCCTTCTACCCTCTCCTGTCTTTTTGGACCGAGATGATCTCGTACCACATGAGGATACAGAAGATGGGGATGAGGAACGAAGGGACTCCTGGCTGCTTTGCCTGCTGATGTTTCGTTTTTTGGCCGAAGTCTTGGTCTCTTTGTCCTCTTTATGACTGCAATCCTCTGGTGGTTTATCATATCTATCACTCTTGGTAGCATCATGGGTCTCAACATCTGACACTGATGAGCCATGTCCTGAGACATTGACTGTCTGTTCCTTTGGCAAACTATCAATTTTCCTTCGTTTTGGCTGAGATGAGATACCATCTTTGTCTTCTGAATGATCTTCACCACTGTCAATTTCCATTTTGTCTGTTTTTTCAATTGCCTGCTCTTTTAATAGATTTTGGCCTTGGTGATCATCAGCCGCAGTCTCAATTGACATGCTTTGGGGTTGAGAAGAATCTGCATCTTTATAGTTAGACATGGACGAAACATCCATTGTAGTCTGATTATGGGTGGATGGAGACTGTACAGAAGTTGAAGACATTTGGTGTGACATGACTGATGAATGTGGTGAATCTACTGCTGCTTGGATGGGTGCAGTTTGAGATTGTAAGGGGAGAACAGATGTTTGATTAGGCATAGGTATGGACTGTTGGTCAACGGTAGACACAGTAGGTGTAACTTGAGGTTCTGGTGTCACTGACTTAGATGAAGATGACTCTGGTTCAGTCCCAGATGTTGAAGCTATATTAGAGATGGGCTCTACAGAGACTTGTAGAGATAATAAAGGTTGTGAAATCATTTGAGATGATGTATCGGAGTCCTGCACATGATCTATGTTCTGATTAGTGGTAAGTGAATTTAGTTCAGCTTCAATGTCTATGTCTGAAGCAGTCAAATGTTCTGAAGAAGCTGAGATCTGACTGGTCTGATCAAGTTCAGGTGTAAAGACAGGCTTTTCGGCATGGATAGGGACTGTATTAGCTGGATGCTCTTTGAGATGACTAGGAAGTTGTAGTGTGGGGGATGAAGCTGTGCTGATTTCAGAGACACATGCTGTAGAAGTACTGTGTGGTGGACTTTTAAGTGTACTGGTTTGAGAGTCACTGCATGCAGTCATACAGTTTGGACTGGTGTGATTATCACCATGTAACAGTTCTAATGAAGACTTATTTAGAGTGTTGTTATGCATCGAAGACATTAAATCAGATGTAGTGGTCTTGTCTATTTGGGAATCTGGTTCAGATGAAGATACTAAAGCAGCTTTTGAGGGTGAAGTGGGGTTGTCTGTTGGAGAGCTTATTGGTGCAGGTTTGCTGACAGCAGGCGAAGTCACAGGAATATCATTGGAGGCTGTCAAATTAGGCTCTTGAGATGAAAGAGTTCCTGCAGATGATGATGATGCAGATGAGCTTGTAGTTGGTTGTTCTTGTATTCCAGCATTACAAGTCATTGCTGCATTTGTGGTGGAATCTTTACGAGGACGACCCCTTTTTCGTTTTGGCGACAGAGGGGGGCTCTGTTCGGGACCAGTTTTCTGGGTTACAGGTATCTTCTCTTCTGGTAGCTCTGAAACCCGTGGTGGAGTTTTAGGAGGTCTGCCCCTTTTGCGCTTCACTGGTGCAGGATTATTCACATTTGAGTCACTTAGTGCAGGAACGTTTGCAGCACTTTCCTTGTCTGATATAGCTTCTTGTTTCTTTGGTGACAAAGCAGATCTCCGATCCACCCCTCTCCCTCTTCCTACAAACTGCTCTCCTAACTGTGCTGCCATTCGAGACTCTGTTTCCAGCCGCCGTCGCACAGGCAAGTTTCTTAGAACAGGCATATCTGGTGAATGGTGTGTTGGGGAGTAAGGAGGGTGAGGCCTTCCTGGACTAGAGTGTGATGGAGAAGAGACATGTTCTTGCTCTCGTTGTGGTGGGGAGGAAGCCAAGGATGTGGGTGTTGATTTGGAAGAAGAGTCTTGAATTTGTCCAGCTCCATCAGAAGAGTGAGAAGCTGGGTCTTGTACTGGCTCTGTTTGTTCAGTCTCCTCTGATGAACCTTCAGTGTGTGTTCCTCCACTTCCACTCGCACCCCGTCGTCTCCGCCTTGGCTCTTTCTCCTCCACCACTGTGACAAGGCGACCGGGTAGCTTCCGAAGGACCTTGGCTGAGGGAGAATCTTCTGGAAGGCCCATAAGAATCTCCCTTTCAGCTGACTGGCGCTTTCGTGGCGAGCGAGAGTTAGGTGATGCCATAGTAGGAGAAAGAGAGAGCTGACCATCCTGTTCAGACTGATGCTCAGGAGAACAGATGGAGTCAGACGATGCAGATGCTCTTCTATCTCTCTTGCAATGAGGAACAGTATCAGACAATGCCTCTCCCACAGGCTCTTCACTGTCTTCTCTGTTGGCAGCGGATAATGAGGACTGATGCCCACCAGAGTTTCTGTCCACTGCAGGAGATGCACCATCTGAAGGCACAGAGCTGGATGGGGAGTTGGGCTGATGGTGGGGGGACGGCACACATCTGATTTTTGGGTCTGAACCCCGCAGAGCAGGGGACATGGCTGCTGAATCTGAGAGCTGCTGGTTGGTTTGGACTTTCTGGTTTTCAGATGACGTGAGTGATGCAGATTCTTTGGTTGCCCCTCGCCCTCGCGGACCACTGCGAATCTTCTCAGGCACTTCTCTGTGTACAGGTGTAGAGTTCATCCATGAGCCCCTCCTGCCTCTTTCTCTATCTGGCGATGGCTGTTTTGGGGACATATCATCAGCAGGTGTCCCTCTAAGCCTGCCACTGACTCTTGTAGAAGGCGCACCTTTCTCTTTGTGCTTTCGAGGGCGACGGGCAGGCGTAGGTTCCTCATTACTAAGAGGTACAGAATCCTCTTCATCACTGTCAGAAGACTGATGCAGTTTCAAACCTTCCTCCTTCGCCTGATCCAAGCCTTTCCTTGCAGCCTCAACCTGTTCCTGTAAAGTCAAGAGAAATTTTTTGGATATTTCTGCTAAAACTGACTCTACAGTAAAGTATAAAAGCTAGGATACTGGTTTAATGGTTACCTCTGCCTGCTTCAGCTCCTCCTTGCAAATGTCTTCAAGGGAAGCCTCAAGGAAATTCATGGCATATCGCTCTATGGGAGTAAGCTGTCCAGAAGAGAGGCAATTAAAATGTTGTGGAACAAAGGCAGAAGAGATAAAAAAGATTTACGGACTGAAAGTCACATTCTAACACAGCATTCTAAAAGAAATAAATAATTTACCTGTTCAACTAGAGCTGCAATTTCCTGCTCTGCCTTGGAGAGCTCCTCCTCTTCCTGGTCTCTGCTGTCCCCATCATCAAGAGGGATGTTCTCATTAAACTCTGCAAGCTCAGCCACCTGCTCAGCTTTGGCTTGAGAGGCAGCCACTATATCCTCTTCATCCTCAGCACGACACAGAGCCTGAAATAAAGTACATATATTTATATTTTTAGCAATTAAGATGGGATACGAAAGTATACATTTTATACCATGCCTAATGTACACTAAAATTGTCTTCTGAAAAACAAAAAAGCAAAAGCAAGCACAAAACGTCCAAAAGAAATAACTGTTTAAAATAGAAATAACCTGTTCCAAAATGGTGGTTTGCTGTTTATTGATGGACTCATCCTCATCTGGTTGAGGCACACTTGACTCTGCTTCTTTCTTCTCTCCCTCTGACACATCGAACAACTCTCTGATGGTTTGCTGTGGGAGTGAGACGGTGGGTTCATGAATCATTCCACAGTTTCATCACACATTATGACTGTACTTTTGTAAACCCGATCAAAATGAGCTCATACCTGCTTGAAAAAGGCTGTGGTGAAGTTTCCACCTTCGATAGCCATGTCCCCCAACATTCTCTTTTGATTGGCCTTTTTCAAAATATTTTCTTCCACTGTACGTTCACTGATTAGCCTGAACAAATTTAATATTGTAAGTATTACATTTATGCATTTGGCAGACACTTTCAACACGACTTTAGGTGCATTCAAGCAATATATTTTATCGGTATGTGTTCCATGGAAATCAAACCCACAACCTGCGGACTACTAATGCAATGCTCCACCAACTGAGCTACAGGAACACAGGAAGTGTAATACAGGAAGTATTAAATATGCTTCATAATCTACACTCAGTCACACTTTTGATGATATAAATCAAAAATACCTTGCATCCGAATGAAAGAACTGTGAATAGCATGGTAAACAGGCAAGGATTTTACCTGTAGATGTGAACATCTCTCGTCTGCCCAATCCGGTGGCACCTGTCCTGAGCCTGCGCGTCCATGGTTGGATTCCAGTCACTGTCATAGAACACAACAGTATCTGCACCAGTCAGGTTCACACCCACACCTCCACTGCGGGTGGACAGGATGAAGCAGAATATACGGCGGTCTGCATTGAAGCGCTCCATTAGAGCCTGCGAGACAGATCAATATTCAGAGACAAACGTAAACAGAGTCATACGCAAGTACAAACACACGTGCATCAATCTTGTCATAAATGATGAATCCTAAATCTTGATAAAGTCTTGCGAACTAGTATTTTCCAATGCACTTATTTAAGTTACCTGTCTTTGCTCCACGCGTGTGCTCCCGTCCAACCGTAGGTAGATGTGACCATGGTAGTTGAGGAACTGCTCGAGGATATCCAGCATGCGTGTCATCTGAGTGAAGATGAGGACTCTGTGCCCTTCGGCCTTCAACCTTCTAAGCAGAAGATGGAGTGTCTGCAGTTTACCTGCACACAGATTATGACAATTCATGATGAAATCATGTTGGTTATTTATTTTGATGCTGTCAATAAAATAATAAATATAACTGACATTAAAATACATATTTTGTGTAGGGCAACTGCGAGGCATTTTTTAGTGTAACAGAGATACTTTGCTGCCATTTTGTGCATAATTAAAATCAAGATTGTTTAAATTTATATTTGGCCCTCACAGCAGCAAAAATAACAATTTATTCAGATTTTAAATTAATTTTATGCAGAATGTGAGCAACATGTCAACACTAGAACAGTACCAAGCCCTTATGATAACTGTAAACTTGCAGTCTGAGCTTTGAAACAAAAGTCACCCATCTTTATAGTGTTACAGTTTAATGTGAGCTCATGTCCTTCTGTACTCTCCTGCTATTGACACTACAGATTAGACTACAGACTCTTTACACCATGTCTATCTTGTTGACATTAACAAGCATTCCAGTTGTTGCCTCATTTACTCGCAATGTATATTGTGTGTCAGATTGTCTATGTTCTGTGTTCAATGTGACATCTAGTGATTCCAAAAATAATTCCAAAGTTCTTAAAAACTTGGAGGGGGAAAAATGCTTATGAGTACTTACCACAATCATACTGAATGAGCCTCAGGTCAGGAAACTGTGTCCTCATGCTGGACTGGACGCGATGGAGCGTGTGAGTGAGTGGGGAGAGACAGGAAGATAAGGCGGAAGAGAATTGCGTTTGCTGATGTCTGAGGGAGGGAGGTGGGTGGCAGGAGTGCATGGTGATGGGTTTCGCCTCCACTGGAGGGATAACAAAAGTGAACCTGTGGGGCAGGACAAGGCAATGGATTTAAAAACACTTGATACTAACATTTAATTTTTGGTTAAATACATTCAGATTAAATTTATGAAAAATATATTTTTCATTGGTTTATTTAAAATTCATTAGTCAAACGTATGTAAATGACTTTCACATATGTTAGAGCTAAGGTCTGAGAATAATAACTTTAATGATAGCTATACATTTTTTATTTGTTTTATTAAGTAAAACACTGGCAGCCAAACAAAACAACATCCATTCAAATTTACATCGCTCACACTAGAATAAACATCACAATATCGTCGGTGGCTGTAGACACTAATACAGCTATTATAATGATCTTTTCAGTTACCTTTTCTTGTGTGAATGGGCCTTTAGGCTTATTGTGGGACATACCTCTCGAGGACCTCAGTGAGAAGTTGAAGTCTCTCCTCTGAACTGTGAATGGCTTCTTGCAGAGCTTCGCTCTTTTCTAGATAGTCACTGGAATGCTGTGACTGGGCAGTGAGGCAAGAGCTGTAGCCAGAGTAACCCCAGCCGCCTTGACCAGAATGAGCCGGCGATGGACAAGGTCCTGGGAGGAAGGTGAGGAAGTCCAACACCTCGCGGCCGTACACAGGCTTAGCAATGCAGTGCTGATCGTTGATGCGAATGAGTCGAGAGATTCGGTCGTCTCTCTGAGCCTTTCGGCTGTCTGCCAGCCATGACTGTCAGAAACCAAAATGACTGGTTAAGCTACTGGTATACAGCAAGTGTTACCAGACATTTTACGCTAGGAATAAAAGTACAGAAAACTCCATGGCTTGAGTCAAATAACTTTAACAGTAAGTTATTTTCTTTTAACGAAGTACTAGTTACTAACGCCAATGTGTTTAGATACAGTAAGCACTGTGTTTTTGATTTTATGATATATGTAATGTTACTGTTTAAAAGAATTCTCATTTTTCCAAAGTTAAATATTTTTATCTATTTCAATATGCAGAGACAACAAAATGTAAACAATTTATAGGTTAATTCATTAGCATGTGAGAAGTTAAAAACAAAGATGAATTATCGGGGTATTTTTATAATAAATTTCTATACGATAAGTTACCGTAAGATAAACGGCAATTACCATATGGAAGGGGGATCGTGGTGGTGGTGGCGGCGGCTGAATGCGGGGCCGCTGAGATGACGACCCGCTGCTCTGAGTCGAGGACGCAGGCTTAGGAGTGCTCATGCGCAAAGCAATGACATCACTAGCACTGTCCTTACTCACCGATGATGAATTCACCTTCGCTACTGCAAACGGAGTTAATTAATACACCATGGAATAATCAAAATACGATTCACAATACTGCATAATCTACTCAAACAGCTACACAGCTATTCATCAACTTTAGTTTATAGCAGCTGTGTTAAATCCTGGCCAATGTCAAGAAGAGTTTAGTTCCAACCCCAATTAAACACCTTAGTAAGACCTTAATTTGTTGGTTAAGCAAACTAGCAACTAGGCAGGCAGTTGGAGCTAAACTTGCCTTAAAGGCATCTGCTAAATAAATACATGTAAACAAACTCAGGACCAAGTTTGGACACCCCTGGTTTATATAAAGGAAAAACTCACCTGGTTCTGTGTTCGGTGCCGGTCCCTGTACCACTCTCAACACAGGCCTAGTGGGTGGAGTCTGGGCCGAAGCAACAGTTCGGGGTGGAGCAGCATAAACTGGAGGCCGGGGTGGGGGCTGTGATGAAGTGGGCGCTCTAACCACAGGGCTTGATGTGCCATGTGGATGCAGGGTAACTGACTGAGGAAGAGCAGGGCGAGGGGGAGGCACGGCCTTAGTGGGGACAGATCCGCCTTCTTTGCTTGTTGCCTGGCGAACAACAATCTTTACAATTCCGGGTCCACTTACCATGGATGTTGGAACTGCAATAAACAAAAGTGTGCTTAGTTACAACACGGAAATTGAATCAGTCAGGCAGGGCACCACACTATGAATTTAAAGAGCTACCAAAATACCAAAGTTTGCTATCATCAAATACTCCTTTAGTCATTTCTATGCCAGGTGCAAAGCAAAGAGAGCTTGGATGAGAAAAGGACAATGACAGAAGTCTGTTAATAGGTCTTTAAATGTTAAATAAAGAAATACAAATAAGAAAGTGATAAAGTAAAGAAAAAAGTAAGAAAATAAAATGTAACGAAACAGTTCAAAATGTAATTCGTAAAATATTTTCCAGATCACTTCCCATTTATATTTAAAAATGTCTAAAACGTTTAACAAGCAAAACACGTAAATAAAAAAAAACACAAACATGTAACCTTTTTCACAAAGTGTAAAGTTACATGTAACTTTTACTATAGATTTCAAATACCTTTACTATTTAATAGGAGCGATTCAGTTAGTAGCCAACAAACCATACAAAATTAGTTGCCACATGCTGTTACAAACAAAAAACTATTGGCAAAATACCCATGCACATGCTTTGCTGAGTATGCAGGTAGTTTGGTACCCAGGATACAGGCTGTACCCGAACAAGGATGAACTCAAGGACAGCACAAGTACCTTGAGTAGCGGTGAAAGGTACTGCTAGTCCAGAGAAGGTTGGGGTTGTGCTGCTTGGGTGGGAAATTGCTGAGCTGCTACCTGACTGACTAACTGTGTGAAGAACTGCCACCTGAGCTGGCTGACTAATAAGGTGGTGCTGCCCACTACTGGAAACCAGATGCATTACATTTCCTAAAGGGCACAACCACAGAAGAAAGTGTTAGGCCATAGACCACACCAAACGCTCACAGAAAGACTGAAGGCGTGCAGGAAAAGCGAAACCTATCCATAGCAGGCAGTGGATCATTTGCACAAGCAGATTATTCTTAAGATTATATACATGTGTATGGAAGGCAGTGGTTACCTTGGATGGGTCGTGGTTGAGGCATAGGGACGTGGTGCAGCTGGGTCCCAGAGAGTGTCAGCTTGTTGTCTTGAAGCTGAAAGGTGACTGGTTTACTGCCCTGAGACGACGACACAGGCCGGCCGGCCAAAGAGGCCAGCTGAGCGATGCTCACCACCTCTCCAGCTGCACATGAGAGATAAACCAAAGCAATTGAACCGATTATCACCATGAACGGATAGGAAAACCACTGGTTGCAGTTTTAAAGGAGGGATTAAAATGGACATACATGGCAACCGAGCTTGCATGTCTGGGCTGAGCAGAACCCTCTGAGTCATGAGGTTGCTTGGAGGTGGAGGTGGAGTGGACACAGCTTGGATACTGGAGGGTGCTGAGGGCCGGACAGTCACGGGATGGGGGACTGGAGGCCTGACTACAGCCACAGCGGGGGCGCTGCTAGGTGCCACTGGAGCTTTTGGTGCAGTTATAGGAGTAACAGGGCAAACTGAAACAGAGGTAGAAAGTTAATTCCTTCCCGTATTGATCACACCAGAGTAATCGTGCACACGTTTTTCTTGTTGATCAGGGTGTGAAGTTTGGACTCTGGAGCTGACCTTGGGGTGATGGCTGGGAGGGAGTCTGGGAAGGCGCAACCTCTGTGATTAGGAGAGGCTTTGGAGTCTGAGCCACTGCAGTGGTGGTGGGACACGCTGGCCGTGGGGTATTTACAGCTGAACGCCCATCAGACTTTGGAAGAGGTTGGAGCATCCTGCAATAACACAGACACATGCATACTTCGTAAAGATACAACCAAACCCTTTTTTTCTTTACCTCAAGCGTATACTTCAGGAGTGCATGCTCAACTATTTTAAACGTTGTACCTGTTGACCTTCATGCGTACAGGCTTCGGTCTGGGAGGAGGATCAGGGGACTCCATGATCTCCTGGACAAGCTGATGTGTGACTTTTCTCTGAGGCAGGAAAACATCTGCTTGGTATCTAGAGACACGTCGCTCCAGACAAACCAAGTCAAACAAGGACAAGTCACAGCGCTGTGAGCAAAGAAAAGATTTATGAAACGTCACAGAGGGCATAATCCCCTTAAATTGTCAAATATTCAGTGCGCACACTAGTAAGCAAACATCCTACTTCTATTTCTATATATGAGAAAATATGACCTTTTTGTACCCAGTTAACATGGCCAATGCCACAATTTGCTCATATCTGATGTGTGACATAACATTTTTTTTGTTTATTTCCAAGTGTAAATTGGATTTAAATCCTAGTTTTTGAGGTCTCTGAGTTTCGGAAAAAACGAAGGGAAGAATTCTCAATGTTTTGTGAAGGCTGGTCATCATCCATTTACCTCAAAAGGTGAGGTCTCAAGGGCTCGCTGAACCAGTGAGGCAGTAGAGTAGATGATGGGTTTTGTGATGAAGGGGGATTGTATGGGCCTCGGATCAAACAGGTTGGGGTGGTTACACACTTTCCTCAGCTGCATAAGGATGTTGATCACAGACATGAAATGACCGCTGGCCAAAGTCTCTCGTGTCCTAAAAGAGTGTGATAAGAGGAAAATAAATCCAATATGAGATAAACATCAGTATGAGGCGCTCTAAATGAGTCATATATCAGGCGCTTGAATGTCATCAACGGCACACCCATATCCGTTTCCCTGGATACTCACGAGGCCTGGGCCATGAAGTCGTCATAGAGAAAACGCTGTCTTTTGGACAGTCGACACCGCACCACGTGCTCATACTTTTTGGGCATTTGTTTCTCCACGTCCACTTTGATTCTGCGCAGCAGAAAGGGTCTCAACACCTGGAACACGAGCAAGAGAGTGAGAGGGAAGCTTATTTAAAGCCAAAC
>JAZGTJ010013389.1:0-15024 GCA_036877575.1 Botia almorhae
AAATATCATGATATTCATTTATAACCTGTTATGACATTTATTGAACCTACTACCTCAACATGCACTGCTCCTGATCTTATGAAGTAAATTGTTTCTAAGCAACCTGCTTATTAATCGTTTCATGGAAACACTTCCATTCACATCGTAAACATCTTTAATCTTTATATTTATGCACAATGATGTTTTGATATTTTATGCACAATGATACTGTGAATATCAAACTGTGAGATGTCTTTGACTGGTCTAAAATGTATCATAAAATGTCATGCTATATTTACTCAAGACATTTGTGAGTAATTTTATGAGAAACCTGATTTAAAGTTAATATGTAGATTCAATATTAAGTCATAGCATTGATTAGATCTTCACTACTAGTTTTTGTACTTTATTTCTTGTGATGTTGCAAATTGTTCATTTCAAAGGCACAAACTAGAATAAAGAGCACTGTTGAATAATAGATTAGTTCAGCACAAAATGCTAGCACAAGAGTGTTACCAAAACCTAACTGCTGTCAAAGCTTAACCAAACACGAAGGCAGTGAGCCAAGCAGCAGAGCGCTCTCGCAGGTCTTTGATGTCAGATGCCTCAGAGGAGCTGCAGCAGGCACAGACGGGTTAACAGGCATTATCACGGAACATTTATGGTCGGCTGTGCAGCAGGAAAGTTACTTCAGGTCAAACATTGACTTACGGGAACAAACACTGGGTTCAGTATGAAGGAAATGGAAGTAGTTTGAATTTTAAACCATCTTTAAATTATTCAGCTTTTATTGGACTTTGAAATTGTAGACAACGTTGTTTTTGCCCCGTTGACCATTGCAGTGAACATTTATGCATTTTGTGTATGATGTGATGGTGTACTTATTAAAAAAACAAATAAATACTATGTTGTCTTAGATATATAAGCATTTTTTTTGTTTTTATTGGCAATAGAAAGCATCTTTTTTAATCCATTGCTTATCGAAGTTGATAAAAAAATGTTCTGCAAGTGTCTATGTCTGAAAGGTTATTTAAAAGTTTCAATAAATCTCTGCTGTAAAATAGTTTCTGTAGTGTTTGAGAGATTTCCTTGTACGTTTTTAGTCATGTGAAACAGCACGATGGAGACTGAGAACGTCTCTCGGTTACATACAGAAGAGAATGAAACACTGCGTCTGGTTTAACGCTTCGGTGTCTGTTGTCTGAATCTCATGTCTAAGAACACCAATCAAACTGGCCCACAGCAGTGCTTGATGCACATCAGATGCAGCTGCGAGTATATTAGGGCACCTACAGAGCATCAACTTTGAAGATGTAAACAGGTGCCCATAAAGCATGGCCATAAGTGTCCCTTTCACAGGGAATCAAGGTTACATACGTAACAGTGAGACATTCTTTTTCGAGGGAACTTGACACTGCGTCTGGTTTGATGCTATAGGGAACACAATACCAACTGCGCCATGCCAAGGGTGGCGGCTGCCACATGGTCCATGTTGAAGCATAATCCCCATAGGCATAACAAAATAACACCCTACTCACACACTGCTGGTGACAAGAGGACCTCTCTTGGGCAACTGCCCAAATGCAATGCCCTGTTTATGATCTTACACTGGACACATAGTGAGGTGTTTAGCATGGGATTGGAACACGGGTCTCCCGGGCTGGTGTCGACACACCAACAACACTAGCTACAACCTCTCAAAACTACGGCCCCTTAATGGAGCTCTGGGGAAGCAGGGGATCTGAGGGAAGCGCTCAATGCGCAACCCAGGGGGGCATAGCCCAAAGGGAGCCAAAAAAGAAGCCAACTGCCACCACTCGCCTCAGAAAGGTGAAGCTCTTGTGGCCTCTATAGTGTGCTACTCCAACATAACCCAGAGGACAGCAGTTGAACAAGAGCCACTGGATTGCTAGCTGCTCCGTCCTCCACCATGCCATCTCCTTTGCCAACCAGAAGGTGAAAAAACTGAGGACCCTGTATCAACTTCCTGAAGTTCTTTGGGTCCACTGACCCAAAGACATGAGAACAACAAACTGCTCATGAAAACAAAGAGAGCCGATGACATGCTTATCACTGCCATGGGCCAATCAGATTGGTGTGATCAGACATGAGATTCAGACACCGGTCACACCGAAGGCATTTCCCAGAGAGTCAAACCAGATGCAGTGTCAGGTTCCCTCGAATGGAAACGACCTCAATCTGGTGGTTTATTCCCAATCCACAATCTGGTGGTTTATTCCAGATCAGTTAACATTCTATTCACATTCTCAAATACAAGCACAAAGTTTGACACATTTTTGTGGTGCAGGTTAAACCGTTTAGACTGAGTACAATTTAAGCACAGCAGATTCCTTTGTAATTCCTAAATTCAGACTGTCTTTAACACCAATAAAGTCAGTTACATGACGCCTAAACAGACAGAAACAGTTATTGCAACGAATTTATTGCAAATACAGGAAAAACAAATCTCTTGTGTTCGCATGGAATCCTTCACCAACACAAGAATGGTTTTGGTCCCAACAATCAAATCAACAATCATCACACAGAAAGACAGAAGCAGAGCAGATGATTTATATGTGAAATAAATCCTTCAGTTCTTTAGTGTGAAACTGCAAACAGATTTATGCTACGTTTGTGAATCACTGTTCAACTGAGTACTACACAATTACATCAAATACACTATTTCTATTAACTGCAGCAAAAGCATCAAGACACGGTTCAGTTTGACACATTTCAATTTAGAAATGCTGAGAGAACTTCTGCACACTCTCAGATTCACTATTAATGGATTAGCTAGCGTGCAGGAATTCATTTGAACAGGGTGGGTTACAAAAGCAGAGAACTATGAAGCAGGTGATGTTTAGTAAGTTCTGGGGGGTGTATTACCACAAACAGTTCACGGTCGTGACATTCATTTACCAGCTTTACAAACTAACCTGCTAAATACACATTTGGCTACAACACAGTTGTCATGATTCGAGTTGTGCATCCGACAGGGGAAAGACAATTCATTTGTTTTACATTTACATTTGTAAACATTTACATAAACGTAGTGGTTCTGATTATTTCAAACTATTCTTTTATCTTTATTCTTTATCAAACTATTATATTTATCTGGATAGAAACAGTTAGTAGATACTTGCAAAAATATTCACCATTCAGACTGAAAAACATCAAACTATGTGTTTTATGAAAATATTGTAAATCAAGGGCTCGTCTCTATTTATAACTGTATTGCCTTAGCTCACTCGGATACATTAACATTTGTATTTTCAACAGAATTCTCTAGGCAATCATAGGCACGTTCGGTACTTCAAGATCTCCTCAATGTAATTTTCATTAGCTCACAGCGTGCGTGTGCTACATCACGCGTGTAACACTGTTCTGTTCCTGTGTCACAAAAGCATGACATCATCACAGCAAACTGACAAAAACAGACATTCTGTCTCTCAATGATGTTCTTTCATCAACTTCCTTCCTGATCACCCAGAAGCTGCTCTGAGCTGATGGAAACTGATGAGAACTGCTCCTCAAAGTTCAGGAAAGGGTGCTCATAATCCTTCTCCAGCATCTTCTTCCAGATTTTTACTGAGAGGACAAAAAACTGATCAAATGAAGGAGTGGGTGCAAATGTTGTGCACAGTGACCAATGTTAAAAGGTTTGCTTACAAAATGACTTGTATATCAATCATATTTTTGGCCACTTAGTGGTTAATGAAATTAAGTTTCTTTTGATGGTTGCTAGGGTACTGTAACTGGTTGCTAGGGTGCGGCGATGAAGTTGTAATATCACCACTTGTTGCTGCTTGTTAAACTGTGATATGAGCCTATCAAGTCTATATGATATTCTGATGCGGAGCTATAATGTCACAAAATTCAATGTTAATTCTAATTTATTTTTACATGCCCAAAAACATTGACCTGATCGCTTATAAAAGTCCCAGCACACCCCCCACAATAATAATAATGACACAATGCTGAATAATAAATACACAAAACAAAACGGACTCTTGAAATCTTTTCATACACGGCAGGTCAGCCTAGAACCACAGAAAATGTGTTTCTCATTAACATATTTAACAGTTAACCGGATAGTTAAATAAGAGGCAAATTCCATTGCAGCATTAAGCAGCAAGACATTTGTTTAAAAAAACGAGTGAGTGAGGACATACTGTACTCTGGCTCTTCAGGTGCAGAAGGTTCCTCTGATGGTTCTTCCACCTCCTGTAGTTGCTCCTGGTCCTGCTGGTTTTGTGAAGCAGCTTCCAGATTGGCAATCATCACCTCATAGGACTTCCTGGCCTCAGCAGACAGCTCAATCATTTTGTGGTAGTGGTCCTGTGGCCATGACATAATTGCAAACACATATAAAGGTAAATAAATGCACTGAAAGAAAATGCCACTGGTATCATATTTTCTAAATAATGGCCCTCAGGACTACAACTGATTTGCTGCATGAAAAGATAATTCAGTGATAAGAATATTTTTTCAAGCAACAGTGACCAGAAGCTTCAGACTCTTACCTGAGCCCCATCATAGTTAAAGATGCCCACCAAGCTCACAGGAACAGCTTTGTTAACACAGCGACCCAGAGCTTTTCTTGACAAGGCAAAAACAAACGGAACAGCCTGTTCTCGACACGTGTCAATGATAGTGTGAAGAGCCTCATCTAGACCACCTGCAGAACACAATCAAACACACAGAATGAGCATCAGCTCTACAATACAGCGTTTCATTTACTGCTTCTTTATACAAGAACACCATCTGAATGTTAACATATCTGTTTAAACCTCAAACAGATGTCTAAGCTATTACTCGGATGTGACAGCGATGATCGATCATGAAAATTCATTTACTCAGTTTCACCTTACGCAGCTATTAGGGGCAGCCATGGCCTAATGGTTAGAGAGTCGGAATTGTAACCCAATGGTTGCAGGTTCGAGTCTCAGGTCCGGCAGGGATTGTAGGTGGAGATTGTGAATTACCAGCACTCTGTCCACTCTCAATACCACGACTGAGGTGAGACCCTTGAGCAAGGCACCGAACCCCCAACTGCTCCCTGGGCGCCGTAGCAATGGCTGCCCACTGCTCCGGGTGTGTGTTCACGGTGTGTGTGTGTTCACTACTGTGTGGTGCGCACTTGGATGGGTTAAATGCAGAGCACAATTTCCGAGTATGGGTCACCATACTTGGCCTCACGTCACTTCCTTTCCTTTCCTTTCCCTTTCCTATTACTTTCAGATGTCTTTTTTTAAAAACATTAAAAATGCATTATAAATTTAGTTGTGTTATTTCAACCTTTACAGATTCATCAACATGAATTTTCATAACAGTGTTTCAATTGAAATCTTTTTAAGCTACAGAGTCTGAGTGCTTGAGTCATTGTTTATAAGATCTGATGTTTCTGTTTTTGTTGAGCATCACAGAGTTGCAGCAGGAGTTTGTTCATCTGCTCATTAAATCTGCATGATGATCACGTCACCTTTGGACTGAATCCGTTCACAGTTGGGTGAGATGATCACACACTTGACCTTCCTGAGTTTGAGATGTTTCAGGACTTCTCTGAGGCCCATCACCAGCCGACGCTTCATCCTGGCCTTCATCGGGTCCTTCTGATGAAGACGATCCTGAAACCTCACCAGCTCCTTCAGAAGGACGGTCACACATTCATCTACATCTTTCCTCAGAACCTGGCTGCAATAGCTGCACAATCACAAAGACAAATACAAAATATCAATAGGAATGTTCTACAACAGGAACGAGCTGTTTGTTTTGGGAATATAACACTTTTTTTATCCAAAGTGATCTACAGGTCATTCACTCACTGACCATTCATTCATTTGATCAGTGTATGAGTTCCTTAGGAAGTTCAGCTCATGATCGTTGCACTACTAACAAAATGCGCTACCCACTAAGCTACAGTATCATTACTTACTCCCTAAATTTCCTGCTGTGGATTTTGGGAAGATTGGGGTTGGAATTGGAATTCCAAGATTTTAGTGTTGCACTTTCCACCTCACAGTTATTCAGTGTGTGATATGACTCTGAACTGGGCTGGTTCCTCTCGGATTCTTCAGTATCAACAAGTCCAGCGTTGTCACCTTCATCTAATAACAAAGATCAAGATCATCCTTATTTAGCATATTACACAATAACATGAACAACTGGGTAATGCTAAAATGTTTTTGACAACGTCACAGTAGATTCTGTTCTCTTACTTTTGAGATCTTGGTCATGGTCAGGCAGGCTTGTTTCTGAAGGATTCTCACTGGTTTCCATTTCACAAGCCTCAGTGACCAACCGGGTTGGGTCTCTCTCCTCCAGCAAGCGATTTTGTTTCCTCTCCTCTCTTTCTCGCAGAATAACCTAAATGATTAAGTGTAAAACATATTTTATAATACACTTCCACCGAAAATTCAACTTTAATTGTTGTTGCTATGCAGAGCCCAGCTGGAGTGCTCAAGCAAACACACAGTTCTCTTTGATCAAAGGATAATATGAAATGGTTGCCATAAGAATCAATCTTACTCTCTTGAGAGGTGTTGGTTTTTTGGCTTTAGGAACTTCTCGTTGCTTCCCCTTCTTCACTGAAGGACAGGTGGAGTCCAGCGGGTTGTGAGGAATCTTATCTTGTTGCCACGGCTTCTTCTGAACTGAAGGTTCTTTATGGACCACAGGCAGAGATCCACCAACTACAGCAACAGAATATATCATTTCATTATTATTCTACATGTGATGGCAAACATCACACTTGTTTTTAATTCAATTTTATTAATATAGTGCTTTTTACAATGTTACATTGCTTCAAAGCAGCTTTACATAGAGAAACAAATAGTTCTAGCTTACATGGAGATGGCATATAATAGACTACATCTTATGGGACAGGGGTATAAGAGATTTGCAATAGTACCATGAACTACACACATGCAAAAGAAAAATACATACGTACATAAAATATATACAATAAAATATTTGACGTTTACAAAAAACAAAAATTTACAAAACCCTAGGCTAAGTTAGACTGTGATGTATAGATGGAGAAACAAAACCTTGGGAGAAGCCAGGCTCGACCAGGAGGGCCAGTTCTCCTCTGGCACATTAAAGCTGCAATTTGTAACTGTCTTAGATATGAACAGTTGATCCTAATGATTTATAGTTATTTATTGATGAAAAACTGATGGTTCCAGTTATATTTGATAATATGTCGGGCACGGAGAAATCGTGCCAACCAAAAAAAAAACGGTGAGGCATAATGTTACTAATTGCAGCCAAAACATCACACTGCTGTGACTAAGCAGGGAAAAAAACATAGATACTAACTAAGCTAAAAGTTTGCATGTATATAACAGAGTGTCTTACACACATTTCAGCCAAATACCTGAAAGGGTCACTGGCCGCTGGTCTTGTTTTGATTTCTGACACTGTTGCTTCTGCTCAAGAACGGCCAACATGTTTCCCAGGTCAAGCTGAACAGGAACCTTGGACTTCTTCTGACTAGCCGGCTGAGTTAAGACAGTATGAGAATGAATTACTGTAAGCAGTGATGGAAAAGGCTGAGACTCACTGGGGGGACTCAAGCTGGAAACAAATGTTATATTTTTAAACCACACATGCAGTAAATCATGCTATATCAATGCATGGAACACTACCCAGCCCCCAAACCTCCCGTGACATTGGACTCAGTCCCCCAGGCTTCCACAATTTCCAGGCCTGACTGTTTTTCTCAAAACAAACCTAGTTTAACTCATAAAACAGTGGTCAGTTTGACACTGCACGGTATACATGGCGGAAATCTGACAGGATGTATGACGTGAGGTGTTGATGAGATTTAAACACTGGAAACACGTTTCAAACAGACCTGTGTTTTCTTCACGTCACTGGAGGCAGATGATGTAGTGACTTTGTAATTTTTCTCTTTGTCGTTCAGTGCCACAGAATGTCCCTTGAGCTCCTGCAGCGATACAGTCACGGGTGAAACAATAGCATAAAGCCACACATGCAGTAACATTTCAATGTCTGGTATTTACTGGTTGTATATGAACTGCAGGCATGTGGACGGGCTCCTGCCCTCTAAATGAACTCACAGACGCAAGCGACAGGTCTGGAAACTCCTCCTCATCCTACAAACACAAGTCACTCACCATTACTCTGTAAACTGTATATGACTGTATTACTGATGCGTTCATTTTAAAGGGGTCTTAATATGCATTTTCACTTTTTCAAAGTCAGTTAATGTGTAATGTTGCTGATCTGCAAAGATCTGCAAAGTTACAACGCTCAAAGTTCACTGCTGTTTAAAAACTACAACGAACTGCTCGTAAGGAGCGCAACAAGCTTTTTAAATAGAAGACAAAGCCCGCCCCCGTGAATACACAAAACAAATGAAGAGTCGCTGGATTAATGTGTTGCTGCCATACTGGCAAAACCTTAACCAATCAGAGCGCATTCCATATTTCAAAAGGCGGGGTTTCATAGAACCAGTAACTCATCAGTAAATTTTTGACAGACCGGGACGAGAGATGCAGCAATAAGGTAAAATAGGTAAAAATCAAGACTTCAAATAAATGACATAATAAGACCCCTTTAAGTGTCACAGTGAATCTCATTCAAAACATCATATTACACATGATTTATTAACATTAACAGAAGTTCACCTCAAACTTTGGAGGCTCCTGCTGTAGCAGATGCTCTTCTGGGATCTGCTCCACTGTGTCCTCACAGGACGTTTTGCTCTTCTTCTTCTTCTTTCTTTTCCTCTTCTCGGTTTTCTGCTCTTCTGCAGTGAAATCCTCCTTCGACACAGTGGACAAATGTGAGCACTTTTGATTACACTTGTGTCTTTTGTACAGTACATGTTTAAAAGTCTGACTGTACCGGAGGTGATGTGATGGGTTTAGGGCTTTTCTGAATGGCTTTTGGAGGCTGAGATGCAATATTTGCCCAGGATGCAGATCCAGTGGGATTGGATATTGTACTGTCCTGAACTAAAGCAAAATAGATTTAAACTATACATTTAATTCCAGTCACATTGACCGGTTATTTAATATAGAAATCTTGTTTTAAGAGGTGCTGTTGTTTATAGAGAATGTATATTAAAACATTAACGACGATGTGAAATCTAAATCGATCTTTATATTGTCACACACATTTTTACACTTATTATTCTAAAGGTGAAAGGCTGTTGATCTCCGTAATGCAGTAACTTGCTTTGTCGCTACAACTGAAACAGCGAGGCAAGTCAACAAGCCCCTCCTCCTTCAGACACCTGCTACATAAACACCTTTTCATGACCCAATCATTTCCAGAGGGACAATATAAAAGGTCATGACCTACATATATTACATTTTTATTTTTGAAAATCCTGCAAACGTTGTTTATGTTAAATTTCACCCGAGTGTGCGAAGTCTTCACCTGCTGCGACAGCTGACGGAACGTCACACTTTCCTGTCCACACAGCCTGCTGTGCTGTCTTTGTTCTGCGCTTTGGTACGTTCTAAAATGAACAAATATCAAGCTTCAGTGAGTCAGGAACGCCAGCTGATGTTAGTAAACAGTTTGTGCTGGAACGGCACATTGTGTTCTTTGGCCCAAGGCACCATGCCTGAAAGTTACCTTACGAGGAACTGCTGGTGAACTCTGATGCTCTTCTGGCATGACTGAACCACAGGTTGGTGGTTCCAGGTGCAGAGATCCCTGTGTGGGGCTGCTGGGTGTGATGTCACCCAATTCTGGAAAATCTGCCAGTTTCATTTCAAAAGTGCTAGTACATGTAGTTGCTGATTTGGCTCGATCGGCAGGATTTGGGGAAGGTTTGGTCCCTCTGTAACCTAGATACAAAAGAGAATTGTCAGTATCAGCAATTTACTATTTTAATGTTTAGTTAAATAACTGAGTACCTTTTCTGTCTGACGATCTCCTGTTAATTCTGTTATCCTGAGATGAAGGTTCAGATCTGTTATCATTCCATATCTGCAAGATTATTAAAGCTTCTTATAAAAGCTATTCACTAGGCCGCCTCACAGACAACAAAACAGCCCTGCAAACCTTTTCTTGTGCAAGTCTATAACATTATTCTCAGAATAGCCAAATGTTTTTATCATACTAAACCTTTCCAGTCTGCTTGATTTTATGATCTTCAGAATTAATGGTGTGTTTTCTCTGGCCTGTGTCATGCTGATGGTCGACTGATCTCTGTCTTCTCCTAAACCAGTTGTCAGATGAGGACTGACACGTCTGGTCCTTAGACAAACTTCTAAAGCACAAACCATAATACAGAAGATGTCCGAAAGTCATATGACTGTAAAATACAGGCTGCATGTATTTTGGTTAGTGTTGTAATTTAAATATTACAAAGGTTCTTTAATAATATTTATCTCCTGTATGGTAACTTGCTCTGCTTAGCAAATAAAAAAAGAAACCACATAGACAATTATGACCTTTTAGTGTTTTCCATTTGTTTCTCCTTGTTGTTGAAGAGGGCTATACATCTAACAACTTCAGAAGATCCACGACAGCCTTTAACATCTGTGCAGAGTAGAGACATAGTACAGACACAGGTTCAAGGAACAGTGATAAAACATGCATAAATTCTACTTAAAATAGACTAAATAGAAAACAAAAAACAAATATATAATCACAGCTTCAAATCTCTAAAGCAGTGTTTAAATAATACTGAATCCACGAGAAACGTCAACTAATGGCGCAGTATAAAATGAAATATTAACACCAGTAAACAAACACGTCAAAGCACGCGATCAAAGTGGGACACTATCCAAACATGCTTTAAATTTTGCTACACGCCAATGATTGTTATTTATCTGCCTTTTAACTATTTAAGCTGTAAAAACCTGGTGATGTCGTAATGAAGATTGCATTGGATCTGTTAGCAGTCAGCTGAGAATCCCCCATGCAATACAGTAAACTTCATGCGAACTTCTCTAATTCGGATTTAAATGCACCGACTTCGACCGTACATGTAAAATAAGACTATAGAAACTCGATGTGTCGCAGATTTAGTTGCTTTCAGCAGCTCGTCTGTGTCAGCCGTGCCGAGCCGTACGGGATAGACTGTCACTCATCTGAGCCAGTGTAAACAGATAATGACTGAATGATTTTAAGCGCCTTCGTACCTTCTGGCCTTTAACACGGTCCATTTAAAAAACACGTAAACCATTACATTCTGCCGCAGAACTGGTAGGCCAAATAATCACAGATTAAGCTCAAAGTTGACATGCTCTGTTGGAACGAGACTTTTATTTTGAAATGGTTTTAGCGGGCTGGTAACACGTCACCGTTAAAGTCATGCGAGTTCAGCGCCGCCAGCTGCCCGTTTATTGGGGCCCGAGCACTGTGTTTTCCTTATGATTGTTATTATTAGTAGTGGTGCTTACATACTTTTCCTGGACAAAACTTCAGTACGTAACTCGTTCCGCACGGTTTGTGGTATATAACCCATATGAGCGATCTAGTGTACGATGTTAAAGTGGGCCAAAAAATCCCTTGACTTATCATTGGGCTGAATTTTGTGACGTCATGCCTTCGTAGGGTGGGCTTATATCACAGTTTAACAAGCAGCAACACATGGTGAAACTACAACTTTATAGCTACACCCTAGCAACCAATTACAGTACCCTAGCATCAGAACATAGTAGAGACAAAGGGGTGGCCTGTTGTGACTCAGACTAGCAAGTAGTCTTTTATTTTTTATTACCATGGAAACCGTCCAGCCACGCCCTAGCAACCATGTAATGAAATAAGCTGCATCTCAGCATTAAAACATCGTAGAGACGTGGGTGGGTGGGCTATGGGCTACATTATCATGCTAACATAATGTTAAAATATACTGGCATCATGATCATACATGGCAGCATTTTGTTAAAACATGTTAACATTGTGAAATATGCCGGCCCAAGTACTGCCATAGCACCAGCCACTCACTGTTCATCCAAAAATATACCTACTTAGTTACTATTATTACTTTTCAAGGTTTTTGAGTGTTCAGTTTGAAACCAGTGATTTCAATGACATTGAAGTGGCTATTGAGAGCCAGTCATAGCGCCACCGACTGGCAGAAGGAAGTGTGTCACTTACTGTTTAAGAGTCACCCAATTTAAATTGCTCAAAGTCACTTCAGATTTGGCCAGAGCAAAGGACAGACATTAAAGATGGTAAATTGTGAACAGATTTTTGATATTTCAAATGGTGTTGTCATGGTGAGCCAGTACATTTATGGTGAAAAGAGAAACATGAAGTGTCTTCTGCATGCATTGAGTGATTTGGATCAAACTGGAGCTGTGTGGTTTGTCACAAACAAATTACAGCATTCCCATTGCATTAACTAAATAATAATAATAAACAAAAAACAACTTAGGTCCACAATGGCCATCTTTATTTAAAAAGTCTGATTGAAAACCTACATTCAGTCATAAAAAAGTAATAAAAAAGTAATATTTCTGATTATTTCTGCCCACATATTCTGATATCAGTAGTATATTTATAGAAACATGTATAACTCTGTGATAATACATTGTTGTAAAAATACAATAAAATGTTGTTCGCTAACAGCCTTTCAAAGATTTTACAGTAAACAGTGTTTTTTCATAATCATTCTACACTTTGTGTATAGTACCTGGTATTGTTTTTCTTAAATACTGTAAACATTTGAATTCTGATGGTTTCATCCCTAATCCAGTCCAGGTCTTATTCTTGTTTCTGTCTCTGCAGTCTGCGCAGTAACATCAGAGGGACTATAAAGAACGCTGAGCTCATTATAAAGCAACATTCTGCTCCAGCCAACCAGTACACTGAAGAAAACACAAATAATGATATAGTGTGTGGCAGAGTTGTAAAGTACATTACACAATCCAATGAAACACAAAAGACATTTAAACCTGTTGAATTACATTTGAATAGAATTGTTTGTTTACCTGATGAAGCCACAATAGGGCCGAGTGCACGAGCTAAAGCTCCAAGACTCCGAAGGATGCCCATTACTGTTCCCTTCTGATTGGCTGAGCCTAATACAGCAACACACACATCATTAACGCTAACACACAGCCAAACTCCAACATGTGTGAGAGATCATTACCATCACTCAAATGCTGAGCTTATTAATGAAAATGACTCCATTGTTAACAGAAACAAACTGTAAGACACAAGACACCACCTCACCATGTCCAGAAACTTGTGCTGAGAGGCAGGGGACAACAATAGCAGCAGCTGCCAAATGAATACAGATTAGTTTACAAATACAATAACAAACAAACAAACCAACAAAAACAGGTACATTATTTTTATATGGTTTACTGTCAGAGAATTGTAAATGCATACACGACTTGCTTACCAAAGGAGTACAGAAATAAGCCGGAGTATAGCAGTGTCAGATTCCATGCCATTCCAATGAGCAAGAAGGCTGGTATAAGTGATACAACTGCCTGAAACATAAATGAACACAAACATGCGACTCCTTTGAGTTGTTCATTATAAGTGAGTCACATTCATTTCCAAGAAAATCACACATGGCTCCATTTTAATTCACTCATAATTCAGTAACGCATGAAGGAGTTTACCACGCTAACAGTCTGGATCTGATGACCTGGTTTGACCCTGCGGGCATAGCCGCCCTGGATCACTGCCATGGTAATGCCAATAAAAAAGAACATTTTTCCCTGCTGCATGCTGGAACAGAACAAATGAGTGATGGGTCAGAAGAGGTCAGCTACTTGTATACACGTTCATATCAACATGTCACGGTTCTACTGATTAAGAAAAATAGGGTTTCATTCTTGCTGAGCGGGTGGGAGAGATGCATTCATAATGATGGACTCATGTTTTATGGGGTCACTCAACCTTTGCTCACTGCTGTTGTGTGTCATACAATATAAAAGCATTCTACTTCCTGGTGTACTTCCTGGTTCCTCATGGCCCTGTGGCATCATAGAAATTAACTTGCAAACTGTTTTTCCAGGACCACAGTAACACCAAAATGTTCTACTAATGTTACTGCAAGAACTTTTTTTGCGTTGTTGTGTATTATGTATTGTGCTGTAGTATTTAAGACATACCTGGTAAACTGGAAGCGCTGATGTGTTAAAAAACTCAGAGTGAATTCCAGCCCAGAGAAGAGAAACAAATATGTAAAGTAGACCAATCCAAGCACTTTCAGATTTTGCATTTCTAACGTGACAGTAAGAAAGAAACACTATTAGAAGGAAATATCGGTTCGCGAGGCATGTTTTAATCAATGATACTGAGTATTGCTGGTAGCTAGTGAAAGTTTGGACTCACTGTGTTCTGTAGGTGGATTCTCTGTTCTTGTGACAGCAGTGAAACTGAACAGTGCTGCAGGGTTAAGAAGATCTCCAGACCGCTGAACATCAGAAGATTCTGATGATCCCTGTGGCATGCAAAATTTCCTTAATCATTCCCATGTCTGTTGTAATTATATTAAAGTCACCATGAAACAGAGGATGTGACTGTTGTGTATTCCCTATGGTGACGCATATCTGAGTGGGACTTTTTGGGGGATTTCATCCTTTGGGAATTGATTGGATCAATGGAAGTTTGTTGGGATAGAAACTGCCTGGGCATTGGACACACATCAACAAGAGAAGATATGTTTAAATAAAAGATTACGAGAGCACGTTAATGTAAAAAAATAAAGAATTGCATGGATAATCACGTATAACAAACACTGCAATATTCCATAAAAAATAATCATATATTTTAATTTCATGGTGACTTTAAAGGCTATTAAGGCACACACTGTCTCATATCTGAAGTGTTTGTTTACATTGAGTATTGTCACCTTGCTGTCCTTCTGTAAAGTCTCTGGAAGGGTAAAGAAAATGAAAAGCAGGTCTGCTAAAGAAAAAAGGACGGCCAGCACGGCAGGACCTTGATAAAACATCTCAGCATCTCTGATCCTCAGAGCGAAGTATGCACCCATTAACGGCCCCAGCGTGAAGCCCAAAGAGAAGGCGACACCAATCATGGCCTGAAATCACCAGGAAACAACAGGTTACCAAACAACATTACACAAGAAAA
>JAZGTJ010013390.1:0-15023 GCA_036877575.1 Botia almorhae
TCTGATCTCACTCTGTCTCTTGATAGGATCAGTGCGTGAAGCTGCGCTGAAGGGTTAATCCTTACAGACTTTTCTCCCCTGACAGATTCTTTAAGCTTCTTCTGAAGATCTTTATTACACGTCCACATTAATCTATTGATATGCGGTCATAATGTGCATATATAAGAATGAAAAATGCTATTCAAAACAGTTTTAGATCAAGTACAGAACGTCACACTGTCGTGACATTTACACTACAGGAAGTGAGAGCAGCATTCAGTGCCCTGGACAGAGTAATTGTATGTTGTGACCTTGTCTGTTAACTTCATGATAGGTTTTAATGTGCTGACTGCAGAGCTCCTGTGTGTGTGTGTGTGTGTGTGTGTGAGACAGAGGAGCTGTTGTGTAGTTTCTGTTATGACACCTGTGGTGTGTTTGCACTGTGTCATCCATCAAATGATGTGTTTGTCTTCAGTGGCTCATAAGGTGATTGAAGAGGTGAACAACATTCAGGAGAATCTGGAGATTGAGAAGACCTGCAGACAGAGCGTAGAAGCTTTGGCCTCCAAGGTGAGTGGACACAATAATGATCTGTTCTGTTCATTTAATTGTGTTGCGTTCAGTTTTAATGTGTTCACTTCTGTTCTATTTGTTCTGTTTTACTTTCATCTGATTCTGTTTATTTGATTCTTTTCTGGTCTTGTCTGGTCTTGCTTTGGGTTTTGTTCATTTACAGTTGACTGTTATATTCAGTTGATTCTGTTTTGTTCAGTTTCAGTTGATTCTGTTTTGTGCTGTTTAATTCTGTTTTGTCTAATTATAGTTGCTTGTGTTCTCTTTGATTCTGTTTCGCTTGATTCTGCTCCGTTCTCTTTCATTCGATTACATTCTGTTCTGTTTTAATTTCCTCTGTTTTGTTCAGCTTTGCTCTAGTATTGTCAGAAACAATACCATCAGAAACATGTTTATGTTAATGCTTTCATGGTAAATGGGTCAAGATCCATCATCCAGCCATTTATTTCTGTCTCTGTCCCAAGCAAAGTACACACAGTTGTGCTCCACAGGGCCAATTAGATTCATGTAAGAGTCAAACTTAAGACTCACTCCTGTATACCTGCATCTTCATGTTTACCTCTGCCCACCCCACTGGACCCATTCATTACAGAAGTATTCAATTTGCCAGGAGACTCAAGCTCAGCACATTGTCTGGCTGGACTTCTGTCAGTCAGGCTCCGTCTGTGTGTGAAAAGCTGTGTGTTCTCTGAGCTGTCGGCAGGTAAATGGAGCTTTGAAAGCTCAGGTGTGAAGCAGATTAGCGCCAGCAATTAACAGCCACATCTCTGATGGACGAATCAGCTTTCTCCTGCTGCGTGTCGGTGATGAGCCCTGTTCACAACACAGAGACAGAAATGAGTGACAGGGAAAGGAATCAAAGACAGATAAAAAAGATAAACGAAGAGAGTGAGAACATTTACCTCAGAAGGAAACTGTTTTAGAAGCTATCAGGAAACATTCTCAGAGTGTTGGCTAAAGTTCTTTCAAAGTTATTGAGAAATGTTGCAGTAAAATTAGTGGAATGTTTTTTCAACATAAGTTAAAAACACTATTCTTAAATTGTTAGTGGAATGTTTTAAATGTTACAGAATTTAAAAATGTTTAAGTAATGTTTCTGTAACAATTATGTTGACTTTTTGAACATTCCTAGCACATTTAAAATAAAATTTTTAACATTTTTGTTACTTGATGGAAATGTTAAGGAGATGTTCTGACAAGATAGGTTCTAGCTGGGTTCTTGGTTCATTTATGTCCTGGTGCTACACTGTAGATGGTATTTTATTAATTTTTCCACTCCAGTTGACAAATGCTTGCCAGATTTGTAATGTAGTTCTAAGGTTTTCTATTGAGGTATACATTTTGTCAAGTGTAGGTGTGAAACCATCACAGATGTTCCTGAGGGCTGCAGTTGAAGACGCGAGCTTCATTTGTACGCAGGAAATAGACTTGCAGCTGGGCTGTTGTGTGCCTCGGTATTATATGTTGGATAAAAGCTCGATTTAACCAATCAGCAGTTTCCTGACATCCTTCAATGCACAGCCCAGCTTGTTCTGAGCTTGCTGGTGGTCACAGAGCATGAAAACCCAGTGCAGATGCCCTTTATCCTGGTCCCTCTGGGTTCCTCACATCGAGCCCTCGTGCCTGTTGAACTGTGCACTAACAGCAGGAGGGTCCAGTAGAATTTAGTCTCCACAGGTTTGCTCATCCTCCATCTGTCTCTCATTATGTTATCATCAGGGACGTACGACTAGTTGAAGATGAAGTTCCTGTTTACTGTCATGGCAAAACAGACATTTTGCTTTTTACATAATTTGCTTGTTCCAATTTACCAATATTTTCTAATCTTTATGACTGTATCCTATTTAAAAGTGATTAATAACCAATTAAGATGAAATCAACCCATGTGCTACAAGTGTGCAACACTGTAACTTTTGCATGTGTTTGATTTGCATTTCAACGCAGCGGTTGAGCGGGATGCACATTGAAAGGTGAAGGCCACATCGTGAAAATTGTAGCATTGGCGCATCCCAAATTTACATTTAAATTAGTCCCAAAATTTTGGTAGATGTGATTGGAACGCGGGGAACAGAATTGTCTTAAATAGTCTTCACATTTCAGGGGTTTAATATATTTTCTATGACGGCTGTAATTTCGTCTGCCAAAAAATCCCAAGGCTGGCAGAGCAAAAAAAACAAACAAATCGTAATTTCTTAAACTTTGGAGCATTTTAAATTAAACAGCAGTCATGGATGAGGGTTAGTGGCAGGCAAATCAAAGCACAATCCAAACACATGACATTTTGTTTTGATGTGTGATCAGAACAGATGAGGGGCCCGGCCACATCGGGACACACGGTTGATTTGTGCCGCTGTGTAATTTCGGCGCGGCGCTCTCATCAGTACTGGTTTGATTATTCCGGAGGGAGCGTGTGTATACGCGTGCGTCTGCGCGTTTATCCCTGTATTATATGTTGGTGATTGCGTGTTTAAAAGATGCACTCAGTCGCCAGGAAATGCATTCACGTGCTGCGCTGTCTCACTTGGATGTCATTAATAAAGGACTCGTTAAAGAGCGGCCATTTCGTCCCTGCCTCGCACCCTCTTCTCTCTCTGACCAGAATGTCTTTGGGGACTAATTTGCATATCTCCGCCTCCATTCGCTGTCTGATTTTCCATTGAGTGGTCCCCTAATTGAAGTGTGAATGACCAGTCGTAAATTACTTTAATTGGATGTTTCGAAAGGTAACATTTCTGTGATGCAGGTATGTACATGCGGATAAGGAGGGAGTACATGACCGTTTGCTGTAATTATTTATGAAAACATGAGGGTCTGTGGCAGCGCCTGCATGTGTGTACTGAAATGGCTGTTATTTTGCTCTTGATTGTTGCTCTTTTCAAGAGCGTTCACACTGTGTGTCTTTGTGTGATTGAGGGGAATTGCATAGGCGCCTGCAGGGGTTCCGGTGGGCCTGTCCATCTTCGTGCTGCTGACGTGCTGATTTGATTTCTCATCTCATGTTTTCATTCCATGGCAAACACAGAAAATCACTGGCTTGGGTTTTATATCATTTGTAATGCTACCGGTGTTGTTTATATCACTGAAAATGTGATTTTTCCTGTAAATGTGATGACATTGCTCTCCGCAGAATAACGTGTGCTGGTCGAGTAAATTTTTGTTCTGTTATCGATACTGGAATTGTTACTTATTATCTTTTTTTCTCTGATGCTTTCAGTTGAACAGACAAAACCGGTCTCTGAAGAGGAAGAGTATGCTCTATATAGCACATCTTAAGGCTGATGTGGTTGCCGAGATCAATTTGGATGATGAGGAAGATGTGAATTCACAGGAGGAGGAGATGGATGTCTGTAGCTCCTCCCACTGTCAGCTCGTCATCACAGGTGCGCTGTTACACACGTCCCACAATGCTTTGCAAGCTAACGTTTTTTTATTTTTGTTTGGTGCAACTAGTGGTGCGTGAATTACACAGTTCACCTGTAAATATGTAGTTTATGAGGACATGATGGTAATATTGATAGACGTAAATATATTTTGCATGTATTATTTAGTTTTCCAGCTAACATTTTTAGGTTAGCTAACATTTCCCTAACGTTTCCATTAAGTAAACAATGTTTTGGGAACGTTTCCTGATAGTTGGCCTGCCTGAATGCCTGCTTGGTAATATGTTATTAATACTTGCGTCTGTATTTGTGGCAGAGCTGAGAGATAAATTGGAGGTGATCCTGGTGGAGAAGAAGCAGATAGCTTTCGATCTGGAGCAGATGAGAGAACAGCTCTGTCAGACCAGACAGGAAGTATGTAAGAATACTGTTTCCTGTCAGCCTTTACTGCATGTACTCACACAAGCTCTGTGAAATACTGTCATGGTGAATCTCTGTCATAATGATGACACTGGAAGTTGGGAAATGGAAATAGGCTCAAATACAATTAAGATGTTTGTCTTATGAACTGTTCTTCAGGTTTTACCCATTTTAATATACAAATAAATAAAGTCCTTGTTCTCTCTCACTCAAGCTCCTGAAAGAGAAGCACAATAATACTGTTTTGATAGCTGAAACATTCCAACAAAAGAAACTCTTGGAGAAATATAACAGAGGTCAGTTCTGCTCTCTCTCTCTCTCTCTCTCTCTGTCTGGATTAGTCTTAGGTTTTTGTTTTTAACTAGCTGTGTATAAAAACAATAGAAGTCTATGGATTGTCCACATTTAGACAGAAAAGTGTGTGTGTGTGTGTGTAGTTTCTCAGTATGCTCTGGAGGAGTTTGAGATCATACATGAGGATCTGAAGCTGGAGAGAGACCTGCGCTCTGAAGCAGAGAGGTTTGCACAAGAGGTGAATGCAGCTCCGTTTGGCTTATTCTCAAAATGTATTTGACAGGATTTGTAGGAACTATTATAGGATGTATATTATAGGATAAATATAGGATTATTTCTGGAATGTGTGAATTATTTAGTGTTTGAATGCATGTTTCATTCATGCACTCCCTCTCGCTCTCTCTCTCTGTGGGTTTGTCAAGATGCTAATAGAACAGAAGAAACTGAATCGACAAAGTCAGATGTTGATTCAGAGTGTGTGTCCAGCCGAAGCGCTCCAGAAAGCTCTGACAGAGATCAGCACGCTCACACACACTCTAGAGACCCAGAGACTGGAGCATAAACAACAGGTAACAGTGTCCTTTAGTGACCACAAAGTGTATGTACACACACACACAATCAGTTCATTACTTGATGGAGTAAAAGGAGAACAGACGAGCAGTGATGGGCATTTAGACTCTCAATAACATGTCATTATAGGATTGAGGAAAACAACTGGTCCACTCACCAATTACACACACACACAGAACTACCCATAAGCCATTGCACATTGACACACAGCACTGCTATTGGATGCAGGGGTTGGTGCATTTGCATGCTCCCCTTGTTGTTTGTTTATATGATTTTCTGATGAATTGTCCCGGTTAACAGGGAACGTTCTCAGAACATTGGCTAACATTCTCTAAAAGTTATTTCAAAGTTATTTTTAAAGTTCTTGATTAGCGTAGAATGTTTTTTTTACATTATCTAAACATGTCCTAAGTTGTTCATAGAGTGTTTTACAAACATTTCAGAATAAAAAAAGTGTAAATAACGTTCTTATATCCAGGCAATAATGTTAATATAATGTCTAAAAAAATTGACGTTTTGAACATTCCTAGAATTAAAAAAATATATTTTTAGCGTTTTTGTTACTTAACGGAAACATTACGAAAACGTTCTTACAACCTAAACTAGTCAGCTAGGGTTGTGCTGTGTATTTCAGGTGAAGGCTCTTGAGGAGCAGATCAACAGCAGTGAATTAAAGAAGCAGCTGATGACGTTACAGAGACAAGCCGAGCTGCTGGAGGAGGAACGGAAGGAGTTGCAGCACAAACACACTAAAGCTGAAACCGAAGCCAGGGACCTCAGATTCACAGGTACACGCTGCGTGCGCGAACCCATTACCATGCCGTTGCGAGCACCATGCTCTACCAGCTAAGCTATAGAAAGCTAATTCCACCAGTGTTGTGGTCTAAAATGTTGCAGATGTACAACATGTCAGCACTGGTGTGTGGTTGTTTCTGAGGACCGTTTGTGTGTGTTGCAGTGGAGGAACTGAAGAAGAAGCTCCAGCAGGTTTGCAACCCACCACCAGCTGCCCCAGCACCTCCACCACCTCCCCCGCCCCCACCTCCTCCACCTCCAGCCCCCTCCAGCAACCCTCTCAGGTACAGTAAGCGTCTGTGTGTTTGGGCAACACGTAACCTGAGTATTCACACTGAGTATTGGTAGTGTGTCCCACCACAGACCAGAACACATTCCTTAAGACGTCTCGTCCCCTGACTGCAGGTTTCATTGTTGGTTCAAGACGCACAGAAAACATTGTTTTCCTCTGATCCATCCTAACTGTTTTGCAACCCCTTTGAACTCTTCTAAGGCATCAAATAAAAGTCAAATTCGTTATTTTGTGTTCTGAATTATGTCACATCTTATGATTCTTCGCACAACTCAGTGGAAAATTTCCCATCAGACGTTCGTCTGTGGCTGTTTTTATCCACCAGATCTCCATGTGGCGGCACAAAATAGCCAAAAAGAGGAACAAAGTCTCAGCTGGTCACAATGTGTCATGTTTTTGTGGTAGTTTCACAGAGAGACGGAAATATGTGTAGTGAATAATGCAGTGGGTTGTTCAGATGTGTTTTATCTCTCTCTCTCTCTCTGTGTCTTTTGATGTGTCTGTTTCAGCTCATTATTGTCTATTCTTCGTAAGAAAAAAGATCTGAACACTGAAATCCCCCTAGTGGAGAAGGACTCTTCTGAATCACCTCCAGGTGAGGAGCACAGATCAGATCCAGATCAGATCCAGATCAGACACGCGTTCATTTCCTGTTTATGAACCTGCGCAGCTTTTTTATAAAAACACACCGCGAGGGATGTGCAAGCTTCAGGGAAAATTAATAAATACCAAGATGATATAAAACGAACCTTTAAAAACATAGTAATGAGCGGTAGCTGATATTTCAAGGTTTGTCTCATTTTATTAATACAGCTAGAGCTGCCACGCAGCTGCATTTCAAATTACGTACGGTAGAAAAAACCTCGTACATCTATAATGACCTTTTCGAGTTTGGATTTTTGGAAGTGTGGATTTAAGGGCCGAACTGAATTCCGAAAGACGGAATCTGATTTCTATACAGTTTTACATAAAGTGTAAATGTTATGTTTTTCGCCATAGCAACAGATATAAAATGAAAGCCATGTGACATTCAGATTTGTCCTGACAGGTTTCTTTCAGGTTAAAGTCGCTGGAGAAAATGAAAGCCTTTTGCTGAAGGACAAACACTGTTGTCCACATTCAGTTATTATCTATTTAGGCCAACAAAAAATGTTTCAATTCTCGAATTGTAGGAAAGATTTCTGGTCTGTAGAGTTTGGCGGGTGAACTTTAACATTAGCTTTTAAACTGTTGGTTTTTATTTTGCTCTGAGTTTGAATGTTATGAAATGCTGGTTTTACATATGTATTGACTGATATTTCATCATGTACTGTAATAAATATAAGTGCAGTTAGTTACTTTTTGATTAATCAAGCCGTTTTCTATCATTCTTCGCGTGTTAGGGTTTTTGTGCCTTTACTCTAATTCTGAAATTTACTGTCTGTTTAATATTGTGTGTGTGTGTGAGACAGAGAAGGACATCAGACAGCAGGCTGTAGATGAGATGATGCAGCGAATCAAAAAAGGGGTTCAACTCCGACCTGTTTCCAGGACAACCAACAGTACCAGACCAGGACCGGTACTTGTTCAGTTCTGCCTCATGCAAACCTCATGCGCTACCTCATGTGCTACCTCGTGTGAATACTAACAGCCTAGATACAACTTCACTATCATTTTACCCTTCCCATATAATACTCACTGTCTGATTCATTCCCATGTGTTTTCCTGCAGAAAGAACAAACATCGTCAAACTCTGCCATACAGGAGCTTAAAGGAATTCTGGTCAGGAGCATTCATTCGTTCATTCATATTCATTCATTCATTCATTCATATTCATTCATTCATTCATTCATATTCATTCATTCATTCATATTCATTCATTCATTCATTCATTCATATTCATTTATTCATTCATTCATTCATTTGAATGCATTTGATTAAAGTATGAATATATGATTATATAAATACATGCATGCAAACAACTGGCTGTTGACATGGAAACTAAATCTTTATGTATAGAACTCTGTCAAGCGTTCAGATCCCTCCCTCTCGTCTGAGACCGGCCCCTTATCATCATCTCCAAAGTCAGAGCTGGAGAAAGCCCTGCAGAGACGGAGGGAAGCGCTGAAGACCACACCGAATAACAGTCAGTTAAACACACACACACACACACACACACTTCATCACTGTTCCTGCTCCCTTCGGCCAGACAATCATTCAACTCTTCAATCTTTTCTCACAGCACCTCCCAGTAGTGCTGTAGATCTGACCCAGACTGGGCCGTCCCGGACAGAACCAGGTCAGAGGACAAGAGAACAGGACACTCAGCACAGCAGCCACAGTTTGCACTGACTAAGCCAAGGCAGAACTCTGGTTGTGAGTATCTGTTCTTGTATTTCACTCACAATGATAAAGGCCTAAAAAGAGTCTTTTAAATGTAATGTATAAGGTGAGATGATCTAAAGATCGTTTTAAAAGTTGGAAAAGATCGAAATCACACAACTGCAGGACTGAAGACAGAAGAGTGTTAGTTCCACAATCACATTGAGTTGAGAGGTTTTGCTTTCAAAGTCCTTTTAAGAACATCAAAACATTCAGGAAAACTCTCGGCTGTCAGATTGAGAATGTGTGAATTCTCATACGTATCCTGTTTAGAAGTCAATCATTCTGTGACTCCTCCCACTTTAAACTGCTGTGCTGCTAATAGAATATTTCAATTTGATGTTTTTTCGGTTTGCCATTTATTGAAGACATAATTGTAAATGAGTCAATATCTCTCTTTCTCTTTCTCGCCTTGATCGACATGCTGTAAACATTCTGTCAAACACAAGCTTGTAATCATGGCACGTCACGCTGGGCTGTTGCTTTGTTGTTTAGCGTGTTCTGTAACGCTCCTCTTTCAGTCGCTTCAAAACCGCAGTCAAATAACACAAAACAATCTTTACTGACAGAACCCCAATTTGGGGCCCAGCTCGGGTGTTTGTATGTGTACGTAAAACGCTTAATTTAGCTTGTTTTGTTAGTCATTTTGTTTATTTTTCAAACAGAATGATTGCCTGGTAGGAAGCCACAGTAACTAGTAATAGTAGTGTGGAATCTCTCTCTCTCTTTACACACTGCGGTAGAGTGAGTGTACAGTCACTCATTGTACAGTCATGACATAGAAAGTCTGGTGCACTTCCCAGCTAACAGTTTTAGGTTGCAAGAACGTTCCCTAACGTTTCCTAACATTCCAAGTAACAAAATCATTAAAAATGGTATGAAAGTTCAAGGAACATTTAAAACGTATAGTTTTTTTAGACGTATTAACATTACTGCTTGGTTAGAAGAACATTATGCCAACTATTTTTAAATCTTTAAAACGAATTGTCTTTAAAACGGTTCACTAACGACTTAAGAATAACGTTTTTTGATACATACATTTTTTAAAACGTTCTACCAACATTACCGCAAGAACGGTTTTTAAAACCTTTTAGAGATTGTTCGCCAATGTTCTGAGAATGTTTCTCTGAACGCTCGTTGTCTATAAATTCAGTATAGAAATAATTGTGTGTGATTAGGGAGCCCGTCAGATTCCTGGAAGGTGGTCTGTGGATCGGGAGCACAGCTGTGGGTTTGTGTTTTCTCTTTGTTAACACAAAACAGTCCATTCACAGTCTTTCACACAAACACATAAACACACACAAACACTTGTGTAAAGCGGACACTGCTGCCCTTTTCAACAGGATGGATAATTGGCCCCATTCAGTGATTCTGTGTGTGTGTGTATTTGTCTGTCAGTATCTGTTGTCTGTATATAGTGAGAAGAGGATGTGGAAAAGGAAGTGTTTTGTGTGTCTCTTTATAATACAAGAACAGCTTTGATTTCTTTAAAAACCTGCCTGTGTGTGGGAAACAGGAGGTGAGGTCTACATATTTAAACAACGGATGCATTTAGATGCATACATTATTTATAAAACATACTATTTAAAACTAACGTCTTGTCATTTCGATCATTTTTATATTAGGCCCAAGTATGAATTTCTTTAATATTAATATTATGTTGCTCATAATAATTTTGGTAATTGTCTTGTAGGGGAATCTAGAAGGAATGGAGGAGTTCTGAAGAAGGAAAAATCTGATCAGAGACAGACACGCACACAGATTGGTCAGGTTGATTTTCTTAAAAATACATGTTGCCAAAATTAAATCTTATTAACACACGAAATAATTATGTACGTCTGAAAATCACTGTGAATACTGACAAGTATTAAAATAAACACACATTTGAGTGATTTTTATTTTTTTAATAAACAGTATAGGTTTGCTTGTTTTTCATAAGAGTAAAGAATGTCACAAAGAGAAAGTGATGGTCTAATGATTTGTGTCCAGTTACTTCATTAGAAAATAATAAACAATTCCAGTTCAAGACACTCTTGGATATACAGTTTTTTTCTGAATTGTGAAGCCACTGCAGGGTTGATGTCATCAATGAAGGCGTCATTAATGAGCGATGCTCACAGCCTTGAATATTCTGCCAGAAGCGCAGGACACAAAACTACTGTGCATTAAAAAGCACCTGTTTTCTGACTACAGGTGCTATTTGTGGTGGTTCTCTGTTGTTGTCATTGTGTGTGTGTGTGTGTGTGTGTGTATGAGAATGTGTGTAAGACCGAGTCATACCCAAAATCCTCTTTTAAATCTCCATCCATCGATTGTACGTATCGTACACCTCCTGTCATCCCACCCAGTTTAAGAAAGACCAAGCCCAGCCCGACAGCCTTCAAAGCAACGTACATTCATTTTGCTTTATACTAATAAATCCATGGCAAAATGTTTCAACCTCTTTGCTGAAAGGATCCATGAGAGCTGTGATAGCAGGATATTTATTAATAAGACCCTTAATATGCTCCTGTAAGTCTGGCAGCAGGTTTAGCCACAGCCTGCGAGACCACACCCACTGCAGCCTGGGCACCTGTTAGGAACCATTCTTACAACCTAAATTTGTTAGCTGGGTTTGAGTTTAGTTGATGCTAATGATGGTGATTAAAGGTCAGGGGTCAGGTGGTTTATGTCTCACCTTTGATGATTTCTCCTCTCTCCTCCTTTTCCTCTAGTTAAGCTCCTCCTCTCCTCCCTCCACCTCCCTCTCCTCACCGCAGATGCCTGAAGCCTAACTTCTAACAGGCCTTGGTGATGATCTGTGGTTGCTTAGCAACCTCAGAGGCAACACCGCGAGAGTTTGTGATATAGTTTCTTCTTCGCGTTGTCTTCATACGTCTGATGTAACTCTCTATTACTATCTGTGTTAAACGCTGTAGGTGGATGTTGTTTATAATGACACATACATGATATAAATGCAGGCACGGGTTACATCATAACTCCTGACTTTTTTCTTGTCTTTTGGGAATAATCTCCACGCGCCTTTATGGTTGCGATAAATCTAGGGGCACAAAAACAGACGCTAAAACAACTTGATATTTCTGTCAAACACAGTGAGGAGAAAGTGAGTGTTTGTTATCACATACAGCAATGAAAATGGTGTATGTCATTTATTTGTATTAAAATTGCAAAAATAGGAAGGAAATACCATCAGACTAGATTTGGTTCATATTGTCATATGAGGGATTCATAGTCAGCTTTGAATCAGCAAAACCGGCAGATTAACTAAAAGCCACTGTGCAAAACACAGAATTTAACGATATATATAAAATATATAAAACTGTTATTGCTTTTTGTTTATTTGTTTTTAGTGTGTGCTTATTGATATATAACGCAAGCGCGTTATCTTATGTTTCTGTGGCACAGTTACTCTGTTAAACTGTATAGATCATTAATATATTAATACGCACACCAAAATGCAAATGCAATCCCTCCACGTAAATGATTTTTATTATTTGTTTGCATTTCAGTTTAATGTTGAATCGTCAATTAAATGTTGACCAAGATTGCAGTTTAATATAACAGACAGCCTGAGATAGAAGTGCATGCGGATCAGCTGTTACATATTTATTATTTTAAACTTTAACATATTTGACAATTGTACATAATGTTAGCACATAATTTTCAGAAATGAAACTGCATATTTTTTTGCCATTCGTAACAATATGTACATAACGATATTTCACTCCAATATTTGACACTAATTGTTACTCTTATAGAGTTCAGCCAATGAGGAACTATAAAGGTTAAAATATATGCTTATTAAAAGATCTTATTAACGAACAAAATCCTTTTCAGAAAAAATTACAAATTCTCTTAATACATGAGTATCATTCTGCTAATGTTTTAAAAATGTAATTTTTAATCAAACACTATTCTAAATGTAAACCTTTTCGATACGTAGTTTACATGAAATTCTACAAACGTATCATTTATTATAAAGTAACTTCCGCCGGGTGCGTGTGATCTTTTCAATGATGTCGTTTTCTGTCTTTGCAAGTGGACATATAATGTAACGGTTGTTAATTTGGCGCAAAGGTTTATTTTAATTTGACGGCTGTATACAAAACGAACTAATTTAAGAATAGTTTATGAAATAGTTTATGACTCATAGTTTATGAAATATCTGAATTTTAAAACTAGAACGCTTAACATTTGTAGGCCTTTTTCAACACATCTCATTGGTTTCCCTGCTGATTTATTAATATTAAAGACATACAATTATTTTTGCATTATAGCATAATAAAACGCGTTCTGACGTAGACTATACATAAATATCGTTATCATAATTTTTTTTTCTCTTTCGTTTTTTTTCAATTAATTTAATTCCGAGCTGTTTGTTATTTAAGGGTATATGCCGTGCACTATTGACCTTGCACTATTGACCAAGTATATGTTCAGTTATAATAAATCAAATTAAATTTGAGTTCTCTTTATAAATCGTAGCTATTTTTGTGCTACAAGCAAGTGCGTAAACATTTATTTAGGTTAATTGTCTGTCTGTATTTGTTAATAACAGGATTGCATTTTGCAACAGGTCATCATTTTAAAGTTGTATAATTTAGCTTTTGAGTTTATTCGTCAGACGGTTATTTTCTGTGTAAAATTGTTAGTTGTGAGCTGCATTACTTTGCGACTGCTGACATAGTCCATTCATAGTCATACAACAGGTTCCTTGGCCCCGATTAACGAGGTCGAGGAATTATTAGTTTTCATCATTTGTGACTATTTTTCTCACTTAATGGGTGCGAAAAATATTTAAACAGAATTCTTGCAGAGCGCAATTGATTCGAGGGCAATATTTGCATTAAGCAAATCTGGCGCAACTGTTTTTAAATAAAATGTTTGTAAAGTCTTTAAATAAAGTTGGTTTATTAAACGCTGTATGACGCGCTTCTAGCTCTAGTCTGGACTCATGCGGAGGTCAGTCGCTTCAGGACCGGAAGTCACAGAGAGGGCAACAGCATCACTTACGTCACGAACTGGAACGCGTTCATTGGCTTTTTGCACCGCATCTGGTCGTGCAGACACAAATAATATCTGACACAACAAAATCTGCTTGCCAAAAGATGAACCATATTTCCGCACGGAGACAACGCAGTATGATTATAGCGCGGAAATGAATACTGATATCAGCAGCTTTAGTTTAGCTTATCTCTAAATAAAGAACATAGCAGCAAGAAAAAAAAACGAAAAAATTAAAAATGTTTTTTAATGAATCATAAAATATGTGCTTAGGGTGGAAAAATCTAAATGAACTGTTTATTTCCAGGCAAAATACAACCGAGTACATTAGATTTCACCAATTAAAAGTATTTTAAGGGACCTATTAGTTAGAAATATCTCGTCAGGGAAACAGCTACGCGTTTCCAATTTTACATGGTAAAGAAATGTTTAATATGTTTAATATTAATGATTAACATAAATAATGGCTTGGAATAACTTGTAGACTTCTAAAGTTTGATCCTGCGATTAAACGATTTAGACTGCGGTGTGCGAGTGAGATCCGTCGCCACCAACCGGCCTCGTCCGCGCACGTTCAACCGGCGCGCTATTCCGTTGCCAAAGGCGTATTATGCGCGTTTTATGTTGGTTGTTCAAATAAATTATATAGAAATAACGTTTATACAATCTGGTTAAAATGGTTATATGTGTATGTGGTTAATAGCTACTTCTTAACTAGGTTTGTGACTACATTAATACAGAACGTAAACCTAAGAAGTAAATTCCTATAAATGAAAAAACATTCAACGCACGAACACCGATCTACTTTCGTTGGATTAAGAATACTTTATTTACTTACATTTTGAAGAAGATGCATCCATAGACATATCTCTGTCATATGAAGACAAACCGAGCGCATGCGTATCGCGGATCTAGACTGCACGTTAGAGCTAGAATCATCCACATTGTTAAAGACATATGTGACCAGTCAGATTAGCGGTCTGTTGTGCTTCTTCATGTCTCACTTCTGCCGTCGTTTGTTTTTCACAAGCTCTATAACAAGTAAACTGAAAGCTTTATTTATGCTTATTCGTGTCACGCGCAGCCACTTGTTGCTTTGTGATTTTTGAAGTCTCCGGCGGTTTTAATATTGTTTGTGTCCTCATTATACCCTGTGACCTTACATACAGGATTCGTCGTGTAGCTCATTAAAAGCACGGAATATATTTTTAGAACATTTTAGAGCTTTTACGAAAGGTTACGTTTGCTTTTTAACGTTTTAATTGCTTAACTAATAATGTTAAACAGCTTGCCAATGGTCCCGCTGCATGGCTGACGGGGGAAATGGCCATTTCTACCGCCTAAGAGCGTCTTCT
>JAZGTJ010013391.1:0-15022 GCA_036877575.1 Botia almorhae
TGAACAATTATACATATAACAATGCAGAATACCTCACTGAAATGTTGATATGCAGGATAAAGTGGATGGTGTCTCAATCTCGTTGTGTAATGTCATGTGGAAGCGATTCAATCACTTGCGAACAGGCTGATACGGTTCAAACTCCTTACAGTGTGACTCGCCCGGGGCCTGATCCTGTATCCTATGCTGCCCTTTCACATGGCTAACACTCCTAGCTAGCAGTTTATGGCCTCTCTGTTTTTAGTGTGCGGAGTAAAGAATTTCCGTTTCAATTTCATGCCTGTCAGGAATAAAACATGATAAAATGCAATGAAACGCACAGCTCATCTGCCCAATCTGTAAATGGGCTAAACTGATACACATGACAGCCTTTGGAGGCATGTGAATAAGTGAGCTTTTTAAAAGGCCTTGGGTCCTTCTGAATGCACTGTTCTTCTCTTTTGACCATGAAAATGAGGTTTAGTCATTGGAAAAGCAGAGAACAAGACCTTCACTTAATGAAGGTCTCTTTCAATCATGTTCTGATGTGCCATTGTAACGCAAGCGCTGTGAATTTATAGACGCTCCCTTAAAAAATGAGTTCATATAGAATGGTAACAATTGCAGTACACCCACTTTCTTCGCCCTTCTGTAAATGTCTCTTTGGTGTTTTGCAAGCTGCGCCGTGGAAGAAATTAGAAGGAAAATGCATGGATGAACAGAACACAGTAATGCGAGAGAAATATTTGACAATCAGCTTGGAGGGGCGTTTGTGTCCTCTGTCAGAATTGCGCGTGTTGTGTCATTAATCATTGTGTGATCCTGGTCACTCATTTAAAGTAATAAAAGTTTCCATCATAAACGCAGAACAGGTCTGAGTCACTCAGTCACACCAGCTTCCAGCTAAAAGTCCTATTAAATCAAGCAAGCAGAACATTTCCTAAGGCAGCCATTGCCTTTTAATTTCCTGAAGAACCTTAGAATATCATTCATTACAAGAACTACACATATTTGGTTTTTAAAAGTCTCATAAATCAATAGTGGCCTGACTGCAATAATTATAACAAGTTAACATGTAATTTCCAGGCTGAAAGCCGCATAGCCGGATTTTAGCATATGCAAACGAGGTAATTCAAATAGTGTAAGGATATTAATACAGAGGGGCAGGTAACGAGGTACGAGCCATGAATTATGCATCAAAAAGTGGTTGATCTTCAATAAAGGAAATGAATTCACTGTGTAATCTAATTAGTTATGGAAGTCTATTATGTCGAGCAGCAGAAAGCAACTGTCCTTGAAAAGGAATGTATTTACAGTACATGTTGGCTCATTGGAATGGAATTGCGTTGTGAAGCGGTCCGAATGTTAACGCCAACCTCTGTTCCTCACCCCTCCCCTTCCTCCTCTCTCTTCCTCCCACCTCTTCTCTGTCTCTCCCTTTCTCCTCCTCCACTTCCTGTGTCGTCCTCCCCCTTTCCATCCTTTCACTTCTGTTTTAGCTCAAGACCCGGGAGGCCTCCCAAACGGACCCAGAGTGTGACATCGCCGGAGAACCCCCACATCATGCCGCACTCAGTACCTGGCCTCATGTCTCCAGGAATGATTCCCCCTACAGGTAACACACACAGGCCTCCCGCAGCTGCCCGGTTCGGTGGTGCGGCGGCCCGCTGCCCATCCGTTAAATGGCACGCTGCAAAACCTGACAGCCTTTCCTAAAAGTACCAGCCGGCCCCATTGACCATCTCCACTTGCCCCCTCCCTTCCCAGCAGCCCCCACTGCAGCCACAGCACCTAAAATAAATTGGAGTGGAGAGTTGTTCTCTCGCAGATCATTATAGTGGATGCTGCATTCTGCCTTGAGTGGGTTTTAATTAGCCCGATTAAATCCACTTCACCGCTATATGTACATAGACCGTTGTGATGTTAAAGTAAGCTTATCGCCACAACAATCACCAACAACCGTTTCTCCCTGTAGTTTGCCTAGAGCAGGTCTTCTGCTTTTGTTCTATTTACGTCTGGTTTTCATTGTAGCAGCTTTGAAGTCGCGCACACAAGAAAGGGTTCCGATTTACATATTGTGGTCTCAGTTGTTTTGCCATCTTTTAATAATACACAGTCATTAGGTTATGGTTAACTCGTTGTTTATGCACAGTTTACTTCTTGTTAAAGCTCTCTTGCGTATTTTTAAGCGATCATTGAGCACCATATAGATTTACATTTAGTCTCATCAGTTTCGATGCATTTGTTGGTGTTGGCGTTATTAGTTTTCACCACTGCACAGTATAATGTCTCGGATACACTGCAAAATATGCATGTGTCAGTACTCAAGTTCTTGTTCTGAAAAACAACTAGACTAAGCACAATGGAATGGAATGTGGATTGTAAGCAATAATTACATTTTCCTATCTGTCCTTTTCCATCGGCAGATTTTTATTGTTGTTTTAAGACTAAACATCATTAAAAGTGTTTTTTACGTTCCTGTTTGTTACAGCAGTTTACTGAAGTGTCTGATTTACTCGTATCGTTCCGTTTGCAAATGTAGCATTCTTTCAGTGTAACGGTGTTTCATTAGGAATTCAAAGTTGACAACAGAAGTGGTAATCTTGAACAATGGAGCTAAAGAATTATTGAGGCTCTCGGCTTGGGAAACCAGCTACAGCCTCCCCTCCATGTTTGAGTGAGGTCATGCTATCAGTGTCGCGTTTGGAAACAGGATCTCAAAGGCCGTGTGCTACAGGATGAGAGTCCAAGATGAGAGTCTTCTCTTATTAAGTTCCGACCAACCACGACAAAAACCCTTTGATATCAGGCCTTTATACCTTAAGAGAGGCTCTGATCTTGACATTTTGGTAAGAACTTCTGAAGAAAAGTAACATTTTATACAATCAAGTTTGTGAGGGTCTTTGGTTGTTTGATGGGCTGGCATACAGTGAGTAAATGCACTGAGATTGTGCTCGCAGTCTCCTTTGATGGATTCTTGTCATGTTGGATGGTACCAGGATTGGAAGAGAAAACAAACTAGTTATAACCAGCATCAAGTGGTATTGGTTATTTTGTGCATAAAGCGTGAAAACATAATCAAGGAGTGCAGTTGTAGAGTTTGCAGAGATTCAGGGCTTTTTACGAGCTGCTCTGAGCTGTTTAACGTCCAATAGAATTTCATTTATCCCCACACCTCTTAAACAGGGGCGTGTTGTCTATCTCACTGTTGGTTATAGACCCCGTTCCTTTATCTTGAGCGTGTTGCTCAATAGGAAAGACTGTAGACCAAAATTCTCTGAAAGAGACGCATATGAACTCCATCAGTCCATTTAGCAAAAAAGAACTAAAAATAAACAGTTTTCCTCAGAGGTTGCATAACTCGCATAGAAATTTAATTTGTTACAATTTGCATGTTATTTGTGTTCTGTTTCCTTGAATTCCCCTCAGAGGAGCCCTGCTAGGGGGTCAGAGAGACATGTGTCCCACAACTGGTGCTTTTTAGAGACATTCTTTAGTATCTTGCCAAAAAGCACAGACTTTTAACACAACAAATCAGCTTTGTGGCAAAGGACAACATTCTACGCCCGACCCTATTTGCACATGTGTCTGTTACTCATAAAATGACTTCCACCTGCTTTCGGAAAGGACACTGTAATTTGTGTCTGTTTCCATTTATTGAATGTGGATTTTGGCCTTTGGAGCAGATGTCCCCCTCTAAGGTCCAGAATCACTCCTTTCTTTTATATATATTACAGACAATTTGGCCTCTAAACTGATTTTTTCCTCTGGGCTGACGTGGCACAATCGGATGACATTTTAAAAGTGAAGGAGTTTTAGTAGAAAGCAATGCCTATTGTAGTTAAGCTCCTATATAGATTTATACCACCAATACACGCACGCCAGATGAAGCCAGCAGAGCAGAGCTAGATATGCATTTGACAGTTATTAGAATTGTGTTATGGTCCCATAATATGATACATGTTTATTGTGTATACCAATCAAGATATAATGACTTAATGTACAATGTTTCGCAGGGTGTTCAGAAATCCATCTTGTAGTCTCACACAGACAATCTTAAACAGATAAAAGTCTGGCCCACAATGCAGCTTACTCTGGCCACCAACAGGAAGTGACTAATATGTAAAGAAACCAACAACAGTTTGTTTTGCTTTAGTTGACATTTAGAGGCAGGTTTATTTAGAGCAGATGTCTGTATAACTGTTTATTTATCTATAGCCACATATGCACACACATAAATGTAAAATATATTTGAATATCTAGTTAACTTGCATCTAAGTTGCTCTTAAACATGAACGTTTTTTAAAGATTAGATGCCACTGATCTGTCAAACTTCCAGTGACAGAAAATCCAGTGAATATTTATCAAAATAAGTGCATCTTATGTAGACAGGATCATTTAAATGCGTGGCCTAACCGCTCCTGGATGCCACATCCTCGACTTTGTATGTGGAGTCAGTCCACAACAGTCACTGAAATGAAGCTCATCTCCGCAAACACACTCAGTAAATGAAATGAAATTTGGCCTCGGTCTCTATTAGGAGCCCAAACCGTTAAGTCAGTAGATAAGCGCTTGCTTATCATCAGCATGGCTAAGTCACTCTTTGTGTACTGATGTGAAGTTAATCTGATCTTAATTTAATTACGCTATTAGTGGAAGGAGGCACATACATTTCTTATTTGTTATAAGAATGTTCTGACATTGAGCAGGTACGGGGCAGCCCGCATGTTAATTAATAATGAACATTCTGACAATATTCCGAGGCATGACAGCGTTAAGCTAGTGTGCTGCTGGTTTCTTTTGCATATTAATAGATCCTTCATTATTATTTAATATGACAGCTGCTCCAAGGGCTACGATCAGACCCCATCTCTATTATTTGCTGTTTTGTGCGCAGTGTGACAGTACCACACGAATCTTTATTTGTCAAAGCGTCCCCTCCCCTCGCTGTCGTCTTCGTCTGCTCGTTCACCGCCTCTCAGCCACGGCTGTTTATATATGGCCGAAGAGATCCTTCTGTCTGTGAGAAAACAGACACGGGTGTCGGAATTCAAAGGTGACTTTCAAAAGTCGAAACATTGCGATCAGTGATTTGCATACTAATGAATGCTAATTGAGGAAGGAGTGGGATGCTTGTTGTTGGAGCACAACGAGTGGACTACATTCTACATTGGTACTCTGAGGTAGATCTGCTGTTATAGTCATACGTCCTTATATGCAAAACAATACATACAACCTAAATACACTTTGATTTATGATCTGTGAGTTGATTTATGATCTAATGAGTGTCTTTATAGGACATGGTTGAATGATAATATAAAAGAGGATCCATAAACATGGATTTAAATGCTAATGCGTGCTGTAATCTGTACCAGTGGTCCTCAGTTGGTTTTGCATCAGGGCTTGTGATACATTAGATGACACCAAATGGTCACCCAATACAATAATTATGATTCGTTTATGGTTCAAAAGTTCAAAACAGAAATGTTTTTGAAATTAAACATTGAAATATAATATATGCAATTATTTATAAAAGTAATAATTCACAGCACAAAATTCATTGTGGTTGACGCAAAGCATATTTATTCTCACTGTGATCAGAACGAATCCGACTAACCAATTGAGAACCACGGTTCTTTACTGTAATAGGCTAATTAAGCAGGAAATTGTTACGTTGTTTATTGATAGCGTTCATAACTAGAGGAGATTCCATATCAGCAGGTCAGTTTTGGTGACTGTCTCTAATGCATTACTGAAGTGAATAATTGCCGGTCTGAAAATTCCCTCAAACGCTGCTCAAGTGCCCTTTATCACACAAACAACCGAAAGGTAATTTTATTCCTTTTTTTTGTCCCCAGGTCTACGCCACGCATATATCTCATTTAGAAAACAGTTGACTCGCACCCATTAGACACAAATGAAGATTGACCTTCAGTGCGACTGTAGGCCATATTTATTATGAGCGAGGGGGGTAGATCCGGTGGCAGCTGCAGGGCATGCATATGCAACAGCAAACGAGTGCGCCCACTCCAACACCATGTATACGATTCATCAATATGGTACTGATGTACTTTAAAATGCAAACAAGCCCAGAAAGCCGGTGGCATGCGATGTTACCTGCACCATCTGCCTATCTGCTGCTGGGGAGGCAAGGCTGCGTATTAACGCCACATGTTCAATATCTTTCCACGGCACACATTCTCTCCGCGCTTAGGATGGAGACACGGGCCAAATGGCCACAGTTGAGTCATGACAGGGAAATATGACAGCTGGGAGAGGATGATTTTTCCAATTGTCTTTTCCCTGTGCGGGGGAAAACAAAAGTCAAAGGGACATAGAGAGCGTGTCACTTGATGTTTTTGTTTTAGACTTGAACTGCTGTCACGGAAACATTTTAGATATTGACTGTATGCTTTGTAATAAGTTTACTGAAATGACTGATGCTTATTAAAAAATAATTACTTAAAGTTACTTAATACTGATGCATGTCTGTATAAATAAAGTTGACTCATGATGGTCGATTAGACATCCAAGAGCTAACTAGTTATTAATGAGTTTGACTTGTTTTAGAATATTTTAATACGTTGTTTTAGCAGCGTTGCCTTAATTAGCATGCTGATTAAGCATAAATTCTTGATACATTAAAACAGAGATAAAGAGGTTCTCGTTCAGTGATGTCATGTAATATTTTGTGGCGATTGCTCAGCTGATATCCTGGAATCCTCTTTGCCTCATAATCTCATATGTGAGGCTATTGTACTGTAACCACTTTCAATACACTGTAGGTATAAAATGAGACAGATCACAGGATTCAGTGAACAGCGCTGGAAAAATAGCTCGGCTTTGATTCATCCATTCACATCGTTTCATTAATCTTCATTCATGAATCCAAGGTCTCTTTCAAGGATCCCACTTTTACTTTCCGCGAGTCGTTCAGGTGTTTTGTCATTGAAAAAGAGTAAATGACAGCGAGTCAGTTCTTTATCCGATCTCCCCGGCTCCGCGGTGCTCCTTTTAAACAAATCAAACAATGGAAAAAAATGATTATTGCCACTGGAGCCAAAAGACTTTGAATTGCGACGTTCCGAGTCATTCAGAGGGAATGATAATGAAATGTGAGTCAGATGGGAGCGTTCCATATGCGTGTATTTGATATGTCATAGACATTTGCATGTCTTTGAGATTGCGCGTGTGAAATTGTTGAGCACATCTTTGGTTTCCCGCTGTTTTAGGCTGTTTGTTTTCACTTTGTCATACATCCCCACCCGTTTATTTACAAACAGAAACCATGGCAACATGTCAGTCTTGATATGTTCTCCCGACTCCATCTGTCAACATCAAAGCACAGCAGCGTCATCTTTGCATTTAGAGAGCAAAACGAGATGGAAATGAGAAAAGACGTATGTGACAGTGGGGCTTCAAGCAGAAAACGTCACATCAGTCCAATGGGGCCAGCTGTGTAATCACAAACAGCTCTGCTTACGTTAGTGGCGGGATGCAAATGATCCGCTCTAGTTGAGACGCGGTGCTAGGCTGAGTTAAGCTACTGACTGGAGAAAAGACTGTGCCAAACAGTTATAAAGCGTTTTTTTTTACTTTTTTTAGCAGCAAAACAAAGTAGTGAGAGAGGACAACTTGTACATGATGGTTACATCCACAACTATTCACACACTTTCTGGGCTCCCTCTAAACTGGGCTGTATGTAATCTGTGCACGGAATTCCGCAGAAAACTTTGCAGATTTCTGCTCAATCTCAATGCCTGTTATTTATAGTTTTGCACATCCCCTGTTTTTTGTGTATTTATATAGTTTTGATTTATATGTATAACTTTTATATCATTTAAATGTTGAAAGTTTTGTATAATTAAATATTTATCAGACATGATTGTGTTTTCAGCTAGCAATAAATGTGTAGCACTCTTATGTATAGCACTGCTGATTTTTCCCACATTTCAGCACAGGAAATGCGGATAAAGTCTGCAGATTACATCTAGGCCCGTTAACTTACACTGTTGGAACTTTCAAACTTCTCCTTTACTATTTTCATACTGTTACTGTTAATCAATGTAAATGTAAAGTCACATGAATGGGATGTTTTAATGCTGTGTAATTACTTTAAGCTTCCAATAAGTCACTGAGTTTCCTTGCAAATGTCTAGTCTGGAAGCTTTTATTGACCATACCTTTCCTTGAAGCCCATATAACTCCCAGCAGCGGAGCTCTTATGATGCAGTGACTCAACCCTCCTGCTTTGCTGCTGCAGGCCTTACAGCCGCCGCTGCGGCAGCTGCGGCCGCCACCAACGCCGCCATCGCAGAGGCCATGAAGGTGAAGAAGATCAAACTGGAGGTGATGAGCAGCTACCACGGCAACAACACCCACCATGGGGCTGACACAGAGAACGGAGATCTCAGCTCCAGTGTGGGTAAGTCACCCTGGACCAGCAGTATAGCCCACACTACACTAAACTACACTACAAACCCAACCAGTCTGCGGTTCTGTAACTAAATGTAATTTAGGCTATTTACAGATGCAGAATATTTGAGATGTGTGCTTTAACTGTATCCACACATTAAACAGCAAACTTCTGTATCTATAAGGGAACTAGGAGGCTTTGTGTAATCTCCTTTTGAGCAGTCCGTTTGTTTGGTTGTTTCCAAATTCATCATTAGCAGGTAATGCACTTTTAAAATAGCTACACATCAAATGCATCCATGAGCACTTTATCCCAAAGCTAATAGCTATTAAGCGAGCCGCTAATTCAATTTGGTGAAGAAAATTGGTTTTGAATGTCCCCCGTTCCAATTAATCGTTTCTGAGATACATTCCGATTTTTTCTCTCTCTTTGCAACATTACTTAAAGCCATTTTTTGTGGAAATTACACTGTTATATTAAACCACAAATCCATTACAAATGATTCAGTTACCATAATCCCCGAGCTGAACTGCGTGCGTGCGATTTCCATTGTGAATATACACCCTGCGTCGAGGATTTCCCAGCTGCGTTTGACACTGCGAGTTTTTGCAAAACATGCCGCGTCCTAAGCAGATTTATCGAAAGAAACCGCGCGGAGCTGAGGTCATCTAACAGCTAACAGCAGCGGGGGGCTTACGGGGTCACCGAAATAAAGATAAATGCGAATCGGAATAGACGAGGCTGCGGCAATGGGGCTAATAAGAAACTGTTTTTATCTTTTTACAATTTAAATTGTAACCTTGAGCACGCAGACTCCCTGAAGAATAATAATTCCGGGCCCAGCAGTGAGCGAAAAAGACGAACCGGAGAGGCATTAGAAGCTCTGAGTGAAATATATGGCCGAGACGCCTCTCCGGCCCATCCACAATCAATTGGATTCTTTTACTTTAATATTTACTCGCAGCGATGAGATGCTAGTCTGCATGGTGATGAACAGTCTACCTCTGGCGTTTGAAGGTGACCTGTCACCGCGTATGGACAAATCTCTCGCTTGCAGAAATGTAGAAAATAAATCATTAAAGGCAGGCGGGCCCCTCATTCCGGGATTTAAATCACTCCCAGATTTATGATTTAAATTAATGCTTCGTTTGGTCAAAAGAACGGAGGCTGAGACAAATGATGTTTGGTACTGAAGCCATCCTAATATTGATTACTGGATGTCATTTCAATCTCTTGTTTATATCAAGCACTCTCCTGTGACGGGGCGGCCAATAGGAGTCACCCGCATGTTACGAGGGCGAGATATAGCTGCTTCTATTCAGCACGCCAGAGGGGAAAAACAAGCGCCTTTCAGCCTTTAATTGCAACATAAATTAGGTTTTTAAGTGAAATAGACAGTGTTTTCCATTCCCTTTTTCCAGCAAATTCCCTCACTGCTCCGGATCATTACAGCATTAAAACGGAAAGGTCATCTCACCAGAGAACCAGGAGAGATATCACATCAGGGTGTTTTAAAAGAGTGCCAGAGAAAACAGGCAACTGTGAAAATAAACTCTTATGAACAGCACTTTGCTGACTTCTGCCTTTTGGAGCACAGTGATTGGCTGTAATGGTTTTAGGCTGTGAATGCCTATTCTGTTCTGCCTACAGGCGCATTATGCAGCTGGAGTCCAGAGTCTGAAATCATTGGACAGATATAGGGATGACTGTAGAAGAGAGGAACTCAGCTAAACTCTCCAGACAGGAGTGGACAATGTCATGAGCAGGAAATGAGCTGGTGCTATATTAAAACAGCTGTCCCTGCTAGGAGCTTTTATTTAGACAGGCTTAGTTACATGCGTACATGTAGTATATTTTGTAAATGTCACCTAGGGGATTATAATTTTATATAGTTTTGTATTACATTAGTATCAGTGTGGCCTTAGCATTAAGCATCAGTCCCAACCTCTGTTTTATTGACATAAAACAATATTTATTACTATTATTATTAATATTACTGTATTTCTTGACGAAAATGTAAATGTGCTTGGCTACATAAAAATGCCAACCACAATGTTAGGCTATTGTTAGGCTGTTGTTAGGCTGTTGAGAAAATGACAAATATTAGTTGCTAGGGCAATACTAGGTGGTTGCAGACATGTTCTGAGTGGTTTTAAGTGTGCTACTATGTGGTTGCTATAGTTATAGCCATACAACAATGTTTCTAGATGGTGATATGGTAATTAGGATGTTTGCTAGTAGATTGAAGTCAAAAAGAGGCGATCCTCAAGCCTTAGATGATCTGGCCCATAGATAAAGTTCAGGTTTTCTTAATTATAAATCATTCTAAATATTTTAATGAATAACAATAACAATCCATAATAATTTTGGCTAAGTGGACTTTCGGAACATGTTCCCTCTTCTCTACTGGGATCTGTTCCATTCAGATGAATCTTGGCATTGTATACAACAGTTCAGGTTGGTAATACATTATATAAAACCTATAAAATATAATAAGTGTGAAGGACATTGTACTCTCCTTGCTGTTGTCTTTGTGTTGATGCAAATTGGATGGGCTAGTGTTTCTTCAGCATTAAATATTCAACTCAATCACCCTTCCCGGCTTGCATCACTATTATTAATTAGAAAAAAGAGAGAAAAACAGTCAGCCAATTCAAGTTAGAGCCAAATAGACAAACATCCTGAGCGAGAGAGGAGGTGAATGTGATTTCGCTCGGTGCTCGGTTCCTTTTGATTCTCCCCCTGTTTTTTTCAAGGAGGTGGGGGTTCCCTTCTCCTACAATCTGGATTGTTCCATTGACTCACGGGAAATGGCACAATTACAGATCACAAACCAAGCAAAACATGTGCGAAATCCTGCCTGGAAGAGAAACAAACAACAATCCATTGAGTTGACCCGAACCAAAACCTTCATTATCCACTTGCCCATTGCAACAAGAGGAATTGTTTGCTTATTTATTAATTGACTTTATTTATTACTTTTCTTTTTGTATGAAGGCACAAAACCACAAAGAATTCATGCATTTGCAGCCACTGGTTTAAGAAATGGAAGGAGGTGAAAGAATATCTCTCTTGGTGGCCACTGGGTGCCATTTTGCATCTGATTCCTTGCCACGGCAACGTTAATGGACCTTAAATCCTCTCTGTAATTAGATAGGGGAATTGTGTGTATCACCAACCAGATGATGCTGCCATAATGAAATAAGCGACAAACTTTCAGGCATGCATGCGCGTGTGCGCTTCAATGTGCGTGTTTGTGTGGGTTTCTCTCATTTAGCGAGTTAGCGTGCTCAGACCTGGTGTTTAGTGTTTTGGGGACGGGGGAAGCGGGAGTCATGTCAGGGCTGGTGACAGGTGTCTATGTTAGGGACAGAATTAAAAGTGAAGGGGAGGGAGATGATGGGTGGGCCTCCCACCATCGATGAGGTCAGGCCACTAATTCCACCAGGCTTCTTCTGGCGGTGAAGGCCAGCACTCGAGAGATGGATCTGTAGAGAGACCGCAGCTGTAAGCGTGGAGAAGCTAATTGGTCCTTATCTTGCTGTCCCATTCATCTTAATTTTTTACCAATTACCGAGCATTATCTGTGTTCTCGGTTGGATATGGAAGTTAATCCTTTTTGGTTAAGCTGCTGGTGCAGCTTGCAAATTTCCATTGGTGCAGGGGGTGAAAGTGTCAGAGCAAAAAACAAACTCGGGAAACTTCTCATCATTGTACACAGGAAGGAATCGATTGGAAATGACATCACGGGAGAGCGAGAAAAAAACAGCAGGGAGGAGGGGAATCAATTATTGGTGTTATAATTCAAGCTCTTGTTTGCAAACGTTGCAGCGCAATTGATTAAGTTGTTTTCGTTGCGCTTGCTGTTATTGACTTGTTAAAACTATATTTTCTTCTCATCTGTGACTTCAATGTGCAGCAAATCAGTCAGTGGTGCTTAAAAGCCTGTAATAATTATTCAAAATATATTAATTTATGGCGCTTCTTGACAAAAATGTACAATGACCCTTTTCTCTCCTCTAATTTCACTATTATTTATTAGGCGTGCGTTAGATGCATGGGATGCAGAAGCACGGAGGTCAAAGGTGAACTAACAATCTGGGAAGCAGCGGAAATCGCATTAAATGCTAAAACGTACGCATAAGCTTGCGAACGCGTAATAATAACTGTACGAACTTGAGCCTCTTATTGTACTTGTTACACTGTCAGGAATAATCTCGTCACAAATTCAATGCATCGCTGCGTCAACCGCTCACTGACACTGATGTCGGCGAAAGGAAGTCGGTAGCAGCACGGTATCTGTCTGATGAGCGCTGTCACATTTCTTCAACACCTATCAAAAAACATAGACCCCGCACCCATTGTCTTTACAGCAGGCACATCCATCATGCATTGGGGCTGTGTCGCCTCTTTACAATCAGCCAGCTTGTACATTGAGCCCTCATTTAGCATAAAGCGTTCATGCTCAATGCTGGGCCTCTTAAAATAGCTCCCCATAGAGGACGGATTGAGCGAGCCATGCCTCCTGCTCTTTGATAGGGATCTGTTTGGTCACACACAACACCAGCTGTCATCTCAGCCTCGACTGCTGTGATTTAATTAGTCTGTTTATGTCCTTTCTAATAATAAACCCCACACTGTGGAAGGACAAATCCAACAAGGGTTGTGCTTTGTTTTTCAATCTTGCAGCCTCGCACTGCTAAACGCGGAGAGGTTACGGCAAACAGCATAAAGCTTCGGTTTTATTGTCTCAGTCTGTCTGACGTTTCGTTTTTCTGCGCCTCTATTTCTTGCTACCTCGTTCCAAAGCTCTGTTTCAAATCCTAGCGAGTTGCCTACAAAGGCAGGAATTTAAGGCATCATAGAAAAGCTTCCCGATGCTGGAGCTGTTTTTTAAAAGATTGCCGATTTAATGAAGGTGCCTCTTAAGATGCCTCATTCAGGCCTGATTCTAAGATAACGTCACACATTTTGTGGACAAGCTCAGTGAGAAAACACATTCAAAATGGCAGATGTAATTAGAAAAATGATGGTAAAAAAATTCAGTTTTAAAAATTGTTATAAAATATAAAATAGTTTAAAATATCATTTATTATAACTAAACATGTTCCCCCAAATATGTGAATGTTTATGCTAATTAATTTATTGCTAATGTTGTTCTGTGTCTGTGTTAAAATCAACTAAAAGTTGACCGGTTTTAAAAAGAAGAGTGTTCCAAATCGGTTACTTGTAAGGATGCCATCTTAAAAGGTAGATGCCTATGGCACTAGGCACTTGGTTTTGGAACGGAGCCTCAGAATTCTGCTGAGAGAACACAGTTTACTTCTGAACTGCACCGGCGGAAATCAGGGCAACGGTACTTTCCTTATTACTCACCGACTGAGTCATTTAGCATTGCAGAAACTGAATGGTTTTCTTCAAAGCTGCCTCACCTGTGTCGGTTTACATTTTTGAATGCTGTTTTGTCTAGCCTTAAACATCGACAGGGCTCTTCACAGGAAGGCAGGAAGCGTTAGTAATAGCTCTGAGACTGGAATGAGAACCAGAGCTGAGTTTAGAGAGACGCGGTCTCTCCTGGGCATTCGCTTCTGAGTGCCTCTATTAGGCTGTTGTGCTCCTGGGAAGCAGGTGACAGATAAGTGGAGAGCGTCACACATTTTAATAGAATTTCAAAAGATAACTCGATAATCACTTACTTTTTTAATGAAGTCGAATTGCTTGTTTTAATTCCGGTTGCATCGACAGTTAAGCATCAGCATAAAATTGAATATGCATGATTTTAGGCGGGGGGGGGGGTAAAAATGCGCAAAGCGCTGGTGTACACAAATGCCTACAACTGCAGAAACAGATTACAAAATGGGAATTGATTAAACATTATTTCTGTAATGATCCGTATCATGCTCTATCATTGCTGAAAAGCAGCGCCGCTGTACAGTATTGCAGTGAGCGTTGCGGACAAGAGCGTGCTGCACAAAGTGCTCGTAATGCAAATATTTATGCGGCCATCTTTCTCGCCGCAGTAGCGCTGGTTTTAAAAACACATTTAAAAAAACAAAGTGACCGGTTTACTTGTCAGGTGTCATCAACATTAAAGCTCGTTTTTCATTAATTGGATGAATTAATTTGGAGCTGTTTGATTCGGCGGTAAGACGCGGCGTGTTGCGCATCGCTCTTTACTAATCTCTGTCAGGTTGCATTTATGAGTGGAATTGAGTGACCTTTGGAGGCAAAGATAGGGATGAAGAGATCGACGCAATTTGAAAAGACAATGTCACATGGTGTAAATGCGATACATGTAATAAATGACATTCAACCTTTCACAGATGATAAGCTTCTGCAGTTGGTAATGCGAAGGATGCGTGCACTTTGACTGCTTGGAATATTCCTCCGATAGGTCAGCTCACTGCACTCAATTACGGGAGATAAACAAATGGCTGCGTGATGCGTAACCAGCACGCCTTATGATGACAGCGAGGATGCAATGCTTTCAGAATATTGCAGTGATTATTGCAGTGATAATAACATTGCAGCAATTAGAACATGAGAAATGAAGGCACAGTCATTATCACTCATGGGTATCAATCATGCCTGGAGCCCTGTTAACCCTAACCAGACAAGTAATCCTGCT
>JAZGTJ010013392.1:0-15021 GCA_036877575.1 Botia almorhae
GAATGAGGAGAGCAGCACATGAGAGTCTGAATACTGCATTAAATGATGCGAGATCTGAGCATCAGCTATACATGATCCAAATCTCATATCGTAGTAATGCAACAATGTGTTTATACATATATATCAGATTTCTGTACTGCTGTGAATTAGAGAGGAAAATCTCAGTAAAATTTGAGTAATATTAACACAGAATAAAAACACAAACAGTAATTTAATCAACATATCTCTGATCATTAAAGGGATATTCTGCATCACATCTACACCATCTTTTTGGGTTTAACTGTTATTATTATAACATTTTGTTTGTGTTCAGGTCATGAACACTGCTGTGTGTTAATACTGCTGTCATCACAGAAACCGAACACAAGAGAAAAGTGTTTTTAATAACACACACTGATCAATGTTCCAGACGCTCCTACATCAGTCACATGACCCACTTTGACAGAATCCTGTTCTGTTGTTATGATCGATGTATCAGTGTCATTTCCAGTGTGCTGCTCTGTTGTAACAGCAGAGAGAAGCAGGATAAATCTATATATGATATCCCATTGTTTCTGCTCTTTCTGTGGATTTGAGTTTTTGTCGGGTCATAGCATCAGAAGATCTGATGAAATATCGATTCACTTTGTTTCAGGATAATGGAGAATTGAGACAGAAACAAAGAGCAGAAGGACAAACTTCAGAATGTTGTCTGAGATCTCACAGCATTGATGCTCATGTGTACCAAAACTTTTGACTGTCATATCTGTTTTATATTCTTATTGTGGTGTATTGCTGCCAGGATCTGCCCATAGTGTCACAAATGTCTGCCACAAGCTCTGACATGCATTTAATGCTTTTTAATGCTTGACTCCAGTACTCAAGGGGTTAACAGACACAACGTTACAAAGTTTAAATAAGAGTAACAGTGTGTGTAAATGACTGAACAGACACAGAGGAAATGAGTGGTAAATGTGTGTTGAGCATCATGACAGAATTTCTATCGTTCTAAAATTAAAAAGTACAAACAAAACTGTGTAAACAAAGCAGATTACACAAAATCAGAATCTCCTGCTTATGACTAACTGCCTTAAACAAACCTCAGCAGTGCTCGCTGTAACTTAAAATAAATCTGTACATTCTGACTTCTGGAACTGTGTTGAAGACAAACAGAAACGTGCGGTTTTAGCTCTTGTGATTTTTTTGTTCAGTATCAGAAGTCATTACACAGCATCTTCAGCTCTGTGGAACCCAGACTCCATCACCAGACCGATCAGTACCATCAGAACTAATGCAGATGAACAGCAGTCCCCACTCGAGCTGAAAACACAGAACCTCGCAGAGCAGAGTGATGATAAATGAGCAAGTCACATGACAGATGACAAAGTTCACCTCGCCCAAACCCTGCTGATGTTTCTAACCGAGTGAAAATGCAGATTATTGAAGCACAGACTGCCAGACTCCAGCAACACATGAAATGAAAAACACAGCTCTGAGTCTGGAAACTTCATCAGCTTTGGTTTGTTTTGATCGGTTGGTATTTGTTGTGGCTGTGCCTCCTGTGACCTGTCAAATATCCACAGCAATTACTGACAGAACTTCTGCAGAAGCGCACAGACTTCATCTGAACTGCAAAGAAACTTTGGGAAAGTTTTCATTAAAGATTCCACAAAAAAATGCTGAATAAAGGGTCCAGGAGTAACAAACCTTCTGTGTCACAGACAGCAGAAACTTTATTTGATTCTACATCTGACATTCTGAAATGCATGTCTGTCTCTGAATATTCACGTCAATGTAACTTCTGTCTTAAAGCTTACACAGAAATCTCACCTCACACAAGCAGATTCTCTGCAGCAGAATGTCAACATGACTCATTTCACACAGCCGAACATTTAAATGTGACACTACAGTCTTGTTGTTGTTTACAGTTTTAAAATCAATATGTAAATGTAAAGCATGCACACATCTAGTGCGTTTATATCAGTATAGACAGTTACATGTGAGTCTTGACCTTAGTTAACTGTCTGGGTTAATGTATCAGATCAAATACCCTGATGACTAACTCAGTCTTCCTCATCAGTTATAGACATGCATCAATGTAAACCTCACCATGAATTAATGTGATACTGTACATAGTGACAGAACATGTACAGTTATACTATCATTCATGTTTCTTTCTCTAGTTTTGTTATTCCTTTAAAATCGAATAGCATGTTTTTAACCCCGGGTAAACAAGAAGGTCTTTAAAAGGAGCAAAAACTTACATAACCAGAATTTGCTGGTGAGTTAAAACAAAGTGAATCTGTCTCATCATATAAAACACGCCTCTCTCACTTCCTGTCAAAAGACATGCTGTAGTTCTTAATTATATCATTAGTGAAGGAAAAGTGCCTTGAGTCTGTGATTAAAGAATAAAAGCATCTGTGATGAGCTCCTGACCTCTGAGATGTTCCTGACCCTGTGAGACATCAGATGGACTCTCGGTCTCCACACTCCACACATTAAACAGTCTGATTGTCTGTGACAGCACATGCTGTTGTCCTGGACACTCGGGTCTCGCGTTTCGAAAACAGCCTCATTCAAACAGGTTACAGCTGAACATTCAGAAAATCACCTTCAGCCCAAAGTACCGGCTGTAACCAGACAAACATACCAGACAAACATACCAGACATACTAGACAAACACACCAGACATACCAGACATACCAGACAAACACACCAGACATACCAGACAAATATACTAGACAAACATACCAGACAAACACACCAGACAAACACACCAGACAAACATACCAGACAAATATACCAGACAAACATACCAGACAAACATACCAGACAAATATACCAGACAAACATGATGAGCAGTGTTGCACAGAAAACATCTTCACAGAAACCTGATAGAAATGTGCAACTTTTAATTAAACAGTAAACATGAAAACACGCTGACAAATGTTGTCAGTGTGTGTGTGTGAGAGACACAGAAGGGTGTTTATTGTTTGGAGGGCTACACCACTGTAAAAGTTTGGTTTTAGTCCGTCAGATAATACGAGTAATTGTTAGTGTGATGATTTTACAGTACAAGTGAGCAGATGGCAAGATAACAACATAGGAAAAGTAATGAAGCAGAGCAGTTTGTTGAGTTGTATATACTCTATATAATGTTACATATTTAAGAGAGCAGAAATACAGTTTATGGACAGTCTGTGCGTTACACTGTCATCAGAAAACCCTGGAACAAAACATAATGCACAATGCAAAAAACAAAACAAAGATAAATGACCTTTCAAAGAAATGTAGAAACTAAGAACTTGTGTTTGCATTGTTACATTAAATTCAGAATAAACTTATAACAAGAATAAAGTCAATATATTTTTCTCTCAGTATTTAGTTGAAAGACAAATGTCTGCTCAGTACAACACTGAGAGTTCGGTGGCCCCTGAGGGCGCGACTGACCTTTAAACACTCATGCAGGAGCAGATGTCTTTACCCCCACATGACCCCGCACTGTTTCAGACACACGGCAGAACGGACCTCCATTAAAAGAGACCTGAACCCACTGGAGCAGAACCTCACAATCTACAGAGGAAATGTCAGCTGAGCTCAGATCAGCTCAACATACTGAAGACTAAAATCTTTCTGCATGCTGCTGTCTGCAGCGTCTCCTCATTGATTCAGTTTTATCTGTCACGTTTTTTATAACTTCTCATTCATTATTGATGGAAAACCCCTTTAGATTTTCTCCTCAAAGACACCCTGACATGAAATGATTTTTGAAGCAGCGTTTAGAAAGAATGTCTCAGATGGAATATCATTTTTTCAGGAGCTCAGAAATGTCTTTGTCTAATAATTGCTTTTCGTTCTCAATCAATACAAAAATCATAAGAGCACACGCAGAAAAACTCTGAACACACCACACGTTACATGTTCAGCACTTTTCTATAAATAGATTTTAACACAGCTTTCATTTCATTATATCACACTTGAATCAGATCAGACTGAGTTACAGTAATCTATCATGTACAGTATAGATGAGCTACAGGAACAGAGGTTTTCCTGTAGCCCAGTGGTTAGAGCATGGCGTTAACAATGCCAAGGTCATGGTTTTGATGCCAGGGGCTGCACATATTCAAAAACAATGTATGATATCATGCAATGTAAGTCGTTCAAATGCGTAAATGTAAATGAACAGCAGCTTTTACCCAGTTAAATATCCTTCAGCTTGGCATAAGAAAGATGTATATTCATCATAAAGAAATTTCTTGATTTTTAGTTATTTTACCTTTGTTTAAAAGTATGTGTTGTCTTTAGAAAATCATACAGATATACTATATAAGTAACAGATATACTATATAAGTAACAGATGTATTTTTAAAGAGAGCTGAGGTGGCTCTTGGGCAACCATACAGTAGAGCAACCACACAGAAACACATTACAAACCTCTCAGCAACACCTTAGCAATGAGATGGCAGCATCCACTCACCACATACTGCACTGTTTATCAGACTGACTTACAGTAATTATCATACATAACTCAGTGTGTACTGTATCTTCTCACCAAATGACTGTCACACGACATTATTAGAGCAGTTCAACTTACCGTAGTACAGTAGATGTTGCTGTGTTCTGATTCGCTGTGCAGAACTGTGAGGTCGCGGTGAAGAAACTTTGTGGTTGTCATGGTGATGGTGATGGGGTTGTAATTAGTCATGATAATTAATGACGTGTCATTTTCTGTCTGCTGTCCTGCCAATGTAAAAAATGGACTGCATCCAGTGTCATGTTTTACATTATTGTGATTAATGTGATTATCGGATGAAATATATTTTAGTCATTATCATAAAAAATAAAACTGTTGTTTCTAAGAAGTTTTTCACTTAGATAAGAACAGAATGAACTTGTAAGACTTTGATCAAAGTGTTTCGGTTCATACTGAAGTCTTGTACCGGTGATTGATGTCTTGGCAGATCTCAGCACAGTTAAGAGCACTTCTGAAAGTTTAGAAGACACACATGAGAGATGACAGGAAGAGGTGAAGAGGTGAAGAGGAGAAGAGGAGATTAGGTTCTTCATCTCAGGAACGGCTCTGAATCAGTTCACCTCCAAAGTCATTCAGGTTTCTGAAAGATAGAAACTCATACAGAACTCAAACAACACGGTGAGGAATGATGAGGGAATTCTCATCCTTTTAAGCAAAAGTTTACTTTCAATTTAATCTCATGGGATCCAGACTCTGATGTTTGGATTACGGTGATTATTTTATAAAACGCTGCTCTGCTAGAGCTGCTGGAAATCTCAGCCATTAGTGCTATTCAGCGTATGATCACTCACACACACACACACACACGAACTCAACCTGTGTTTAAATACATCACTGTTTATTTTTGATCTCCCACAGCTACACAGAAAAGCCATTAACTAGTAACACCAGCCCATCAGACAGCTCTGACAGTCTCCTCCAGATATAATTGAGCTTACATACTGTATAAACAGTATAAATGCATCTGAATCCTGTCTGTAAAATCATTACAAGAAATGAAAAATGATCTGTGTTTTAGGATGAGAGATGCTGTGCTCCTGATGAATCATTTATATGTGCTAGAAAAGCTCTGAATGATCAATGACAGTTTCAGTGAAGCTCAGAGTTTTCTGATAACTGAACCCGATTCTGTTCATCTCACAAAAAACAAGAAACAAAAGATTAACTAAATTATATTGAGCATAAAGAAAAAACTAATTTAAGTACTATTTAAGATTTCTGTTGCATTTTACTCCACACAATTTCATGAGATGTGTGACAGATCTGATGTGAGAGATCTGATGTGAGAGATCTGATGTGAGAGATCTGATGTGAGAGATCTGATGTGAGAGATCTGATGTGTGAGAGATCTGATGTGTGACAGATCTGATGTGTGAGAGATCTGATGTGTGAGAGATCTGATGTGTGACAGATCTGATGTGTGAGAGATCTGATGTGTGAGAGATCTGATGTGTGACTGATCTGATGTGTGACAGATCTGATGTGTGAGATCAGATGTGTGAGAGATCTGATGTGTGAGAGATCTGATGTGAGAGATCTGATGTGAGAGATCTGATGTGTGAGAAATCTGATGTGTGAGATCAGATGTGTGAGAGATCTGATGTGTGAGAGATCTGATGTGTGACAGATCTGATGTGTGAGAGATCTGATGTGTGAGAGATCTGATGTGTGACCGATCTGATGTGTGAGAGATCTGATGTGTGAGAGATCTGATGTGTGAGAGATCTGATGTGTGACAGATCTGATGTGTGAGAGATCTGATGTGTGACCGATCTGATGTGTGAGAGATAGATCAGATTTCAGCAACTCAGCTTCACTGAATGAAAGACGCAGTCGTCCGCTCGCTGACAGTCGTCCTGGAGTTAAAGAGGAAACAGCAGGAACTGGAGAGAGATGGAAGAGATCTCACAGAGGAAAAACAGCAACAGCTCCCTGCGGAACATACAGACTCAAGTACCAGCAAATACTGTCACGCATGACAAACCCCAATGGCTGATGGGAAAATAAAAATCCTGCTGCAGTAATGTGTGTTTGAAAGCAATCCAAACTCAGTGCTGTTCCACTGCATTTAAGAGAAGATCAATTGACTCATTTGTGTAAATTATTCATTTTAATACATTTTAGTAAAAACATCTACGACAAAGTAACATTCAGATGAAACAACTGAGAACTGTGAGAGCTATAAAAGAGCAAAACCATCTGAGAAATCGAAAGCTAATTACAGAAAATTCACACATTTATCCCTTCCTGCTCGACCTGTAACATGCAACTGATTACTGTCGTAAAGCAGCCGCAGTTTCAGCCTCACAACCGTCATCAAAACAAACTATACAGCAGAAACAGAAACAAAGAATCCAGTCAAACACACAAACTGACTCCCTGATTAAACAATAATCAAGTGAATTTAAATCCAGCGCCCTGAAAAACAATCACAGCTGTCGCTGTTTGTTTCAATAGACAATCACCTCATTATTCCTCCCATAGTCTAATTCCTCTTAAACACATTATTAGCTGTGATTTTCCATCAACAGCAACAATATTCAGAGGATTGGTTAGATCAGTCTGTCATTACGGAGTGTCTGGACGGGCTCATGGTTCAGGAGATGCTCAGACTGGTGCTGATGATGGTGATTATTAACACATTGTGTTTCCGGCAGTCAGAGCGACATTTCCTACAAACAGAACAATTTGCTCATGTATTCTTTAGGGACTATAAAACATCTGCTGACCAGACAGAGCTGAAGCCGCAGGGCTCCAGTCATTACCATTAGTGCATCTAATTATCATTAACTGTATATTAATGAGTGATGAATTGAGTTAGCAGAGCTCCTGTGCTTCTCATTCAGTCTGTTCGTATGAGTTCAGACACTCAGAGGGGTGTAAGAGCGTTACAGACGTACTTCTCAAACCTCCCTCAAGTCAGTCTAGACACGGTCTGCATGTATATATTAATATACATCATTTATATTCAGGCTGGAGGTTTGTTAAATTCATGTTTTTAAAAGAAAACCAACTGCAGAGCTTCAATGAAAGATCTAGAACATGCTTTTCTTTTTAGTCTGTCTGGGGTGGTTTTCATCAAATCTCAATAAGTTTAGGGAGGAAAGCAGTTCTCGGTTTGGCCGCAGGCAGATCTCTCGCCTGTCTGCATGACATCACAGTGAGTGAGGGCAAGAATCACGGGCAATCTGCCCCCACATCACTCTGCAGTCATTAATACCCTCATGAATTATTCAACACAACTGTTTTTTATGCATCAAGAGACAGAACCAACTAATCAGAGCCTGCCAGTTATCCAATCAGAGGGCAACTGACTGCACATGAAGAGAGAGAGAGACTGAGGGAGAGAGAGATGGAGAGAATGAGAAGGATGAAGGGATGAGAGAGATTTCTGTCAGTCAGAGTGAGTCATTTTAATTTATTCAGCTGTTTAGTGATTAGACAGCAATATAAGTCACTCATGACAGAAATAAATGATGAGATTTATGTAATAGTAACATTATTTATCATTACTGGACACAAATATGAACAGAAATGAACAGAATCCAGAAGAGTTTTGCAGAGACACAAAAACGGTTTCTCGAAACCTTCAGCCTTGTCCAAATTGGGTTTCTAAATGCGTCTCGCACCATAATTGACAAATGGCGACATCAGTTGTGAATAAACATTGATTTTTGTGCTGCTTGTGACCTTTATTTCCTAATGAAATATTCAGGCACTGTTCAGTGCAGGTGTGCTGTAGAAGAAAAGAGACTCTGAACCCCCCAATCACCTCCACACCTCCCTCACTGAACCCACATTGTGTCTGAATTACTGAATCACTGCAGCCTTCATTTCTGTAGTCTGATAAGTTCCTCTGCTCAATCTGCTCACAGTAAATTGCTTTCCTCCTTATACGCTGCAGTCGCAAACGTTTAGAGAAGCTAATGAAATGTGTTTATTGGTTCTGGCAGCAAACAGTCAGATGTGTTAAGCGAGCGCATACCTAACACGCTCTCCGGCAGAAAGTGGATGGGGATTACTATCTTCTGTTCTTACAGCTGAAAGGAAGAGCATCCGCATCCGTTTCTGCTGATCCAGATCACTCCATCCCATGAGAACCTGAGGGGAACAACATCTGAGGGGCTGTTTACACAACAAAGCTAAACACTGAGAAAGTTTAAAGTTTTGAAAGTTTTCCTTTTGTGTTTTTGATAAGATTCACGTACAAACGACAACAATCCCCATTCATGTCTGTCCTGGATTTCATTTCTTTCTTTAGAGACAGAATATTCTTTTGATGGTGGGGTTTGGGGTTAAAAGCCACACTTTGCTTGATTTGATCATTTTATCAGACTAAAGATAAATGTAAAGATACATGTAAATATACATGTAAATATACATATATGTGCAGTAAATACAATTCATATGTAATACCACATCAAGCAGTCCGATCACTGAAACTCAATCTGATAATTATCAAAATTGAATGAGTGCTCTAGTAGTCTGCTGTTGCTATGGTAACATCATCAGGTGAACAATTTCTGTTTGCAGGATCTACAGTAATTACATGAAGGTGTAAATACACACCCTGACTAACATGACTTTTGTAGTTACTGATGTACACTCATATGTGGAGAATTATAATGTCAGACGCTCTCCCTCAGTCATGCTCAGGTCCACAGACTCGTCATGTGTACAGAACATCTTGACTGAATCTACATCGTCACTTTGCATTCGGCTAAAACTTTATTTATATACATGAGCAGCAATAATACATGAATTCAGTTCACACATTTGACTGGAACTTTCTTTCACTCTCTGTAAGATTCTACGTGACTCATTTTTTTCAGGTCGATCTCAAATGAACTAGTGGTAAAATCTGCAGTGCTAAAACTGCAGCTGTGTCTCTCCTCAGCATTAAACAGCACGTCTGCAGCTACTGTGCATGCAGTCAGATTATATAACACATGCAGGAGATCTTCCACACACACAGAACTTTCTGCTCTGGTTTACAGTCTGACTGTCTGTGGAGTCTGTGTGCATCTGGCCTCCATTAAACAGTGTGATTACAGATTGAATTATTCAATTAGCATGATTAGCCTAATGGCCAGAGCCGAGTGAGGAAACCTTACAGGAGAATCTCTGAGGGAAAGTGTTAGCCGCTAACAGATGTAGACGAGATTACGCGTGAAGTAGCCAAATGTGTCACAGAACAAACTAATAATACAGCACAATCACAATGACTGCCTGGGAGGTGTACACTTGCTTTACTGCATACTGCATATTCTGGTAAAAGCAGTCGGTTATTCAAGAGTTCTCTGAGTGTGCAAAAATATTAAAGGCTGCATACAAGCACACTCAAACCCAGCCAAAGAGTTTGAACCCGCTTTGACAGTTTTCCTTCTTCTGTTGTTTTTTGTTTCACTTCTGTCTAACCAATAAGTCATAAAAATTCGGCATACTGCATCTGAGAGATTACGCAATCAGCTGAGTTGACATGTTCTTACTGCGGTCCCTGGCGTCTTCATAAGTTATATCAGTGTTTTAATTAGCTTTGAAGTGGCTGGTGTCAGATCACATGCTGGATTCACGCCCCTCTTATGTCAGCACTCGACACGCGGCACGAGAGAGCGTCAGGTGACTGTGACACGCATGTGTGACACGTCTTTCGCTACCATGACTACAGGGAGAGGAGGAGCATGGCAGTTTTTATCAGAATCTCATGAATTATGCATGAGCTCTTTTTTCTTCACGTGTCTTATGACTGAACTGTTAATGCAGGAGGTCACGTGTGCTCACTGTCAGATCGTAACACTCTCCAACAACATCCCTTCATTTCCTGCATTTACTCACTCTTGTGTCATTCCACACCTGTATCACTTTTGTGCTTCTGATGAACACAGCAGATGATATTCTGCACACAACACTGGCATCCATTAATTCACAGACCCTGTGAAACACACTCTGAGATCCTGAAATGGAGGGACAATCAATTTACTAACACCTGTTCAGCGCACACACCTGTTCAATCATCCATCTGACACAATCCCATGATGCTTTGCTCCATTCTCTCTGAGACTGCTATCAGACTAGTGCAGCCAAACTCAGACGGGCTGGATCAGACGCATTAGACAGATTACGCCCTTATCTAAATTGGAATGACACAGAACAATAATCAGAAGTTCTCAGAGTGTCTTGTCTGTATTACAAAAAAACAGCTAAAGTGTACAACCCTTTCACTGTATGAATGAAACAATTCTGTACAGCTGACAAAAAACTTCTGATGTTTGCCTGACCCTGATAAATCTGGGTTATCATGTTCATCTTTTTAGTGGGCTTTTGATGTCATATTTTTGAAATATTAAACTTAATATACTGTATATTCTTTTTGGACTGAAGAGGAAGTTAACTTCTGACAGTGTTTTTACAGCATATTTATTATTTAAAAAGTTCCGTGTTTTGAGGGATGTAGGGGGTGAGTTTGGCACTTCTGTAATGAGATCAGAGGTGTCTGGAGATGCATATATTACTATTTTCAAGAATCAAGTTGTAAATTCTCTCATCTCACCCTCTCACATTCACAAACACAACTAAAACATTTAGACATTTTCTTCAAGCAACCGAATCTTAAAGCTCTGAAACATTGTCTCATGCTTTTCCTTAACCCTGCAGATCTGATGACAATCATCTGATTCATGACAGGATTTGGTCATGATGCTAATAATACAAGATGCAGGGAAACTTATTTCTGCCTCATTTATTGCCAGTTATTGTTAATGTAATAAACATTAGCCTGTTAACAGTAAATGACAATGTTTAAGAGAAAGTGTTACCATGGGGATATCTGGAGATGCTGTGGAGGGTGATCTTCACCTTCAGTCTCAGTCCAACTCGTTTTGTCTCCTCAGACGTCTGTGATGAAAATGTTTCACAACTGCAAACTCAGTTATGATTCTGTCTGAGGAACAACATGACTGGAAACAGCTTCAGACCTCCAAATGTCTGTGTTATATCACTGCATGATATAACACAGACATTTGATAATAACCAGGTGAAATTTAACAGTCCACCGCTGATATTTCTGTCAGCGTGTGTGTTTAGCCAAACTGTAAGGAAAAATGAACACAGCATCTTTTTATCACTCTCTCCTGCTGTACCAGCATGTTTGGATGAGGGGTAATTTTGTCACAGCTGTTGCCATAGAGATTTGTGTCGGAAGGAAGTGGCTGTAGATCTCTGAGGAGGAGAGACACACACGACTGCAGGAAACAGGAAAAGTCTCTGCGATCTGATGACAATTTAGGGTTTTAATCAGATGAATTGAATATCACACAATATCTCTCTTTCCACACATCGCATGCAGACACATAAAAATACCAGACGCCTCATGAAATGTGACCTCCATGCTGACTGCTAAACATATCAGCACTAATGTTTTGGTCTGAGGGGTTAAGTGCATGTCTAGAGGGGTCAGATCTCTGCGCGCAGCCCCCAGACAGCAGCGCGGTACACTTCACCCTATTGATTCTGGTCCATTTGGACTGGAACCAATAACATTCCCGTCGCTCATTCATTCCCAGACTCAGTAATCCACTTCCACAGGGAGTGAGATGGAACAATGGTGAAACTGGACACCCCATTCCACACAACATTGTCAGGACAGGACGGGCCTTTGAAATGAACTTCTGATTTTGTCTGTGCGGAAGATGATGACAGTAAATATTTACTGTAGTAATAAACCAGCAAAGCTACATGAATCATCATGTTTCTGAGAAAAATCAGCAAAACCCCTAAAATCTGTAATTAAAAATCAGAGAAAAATCAGAAATCAAAGTATTTCTCATCAAATTCTTCCAAGACCAAATGATTTGTGCTGTGCTATAAACCTTTATAGTGTGTGACAATGAACTCATTGCTGACTTTTTTAGGTCTTTACACTGTAGGAACTTTAGGAGAAACATCTGAGATAAAGTTGGTTGAGTTTTGAAAACAGAAACTATAAACAGCACGTCTCCAGAGCTTCTGAACAACACAGTTTAATCCACTGCGGCTTCCAACAGACCGACAGATGACAAACATTCAGCTGAAGTCTGTTCTCACAAACTCCTGAAGTAAAACTGGTGCATTGAATTAAAATATAATGCTGCTTTAAAAATATGAAAATGATGGAGAAAAAAACATTAGGCTGATTTTTAAGAAGAAACATCTCAGCACTCAGTTACGCAAACAGAATTGTTTAGTTGTTTGCTGATTTCTCAAAGTAGAGCACAACACAAACAGACAGAGAAGCGCACAACAGTGTCTAGTGTAATTCAAAGAGAACAGAGATTAACCCTCTCTGTACACTGACAGAGCCAGTGGCTGATGTACGTGAGCAAAATGACCAGAAACGTGTTGTTTATGCGGCGAGCGATTCCCGTCTGCTCAGACACTGAAACAAATCCCTCCTTCAGCGAGTCGGAAAACATTCCCTGCCTCCATCTCAAAATGAAAAGAATTACATGTCATGCATGTTTAATGCGCTTTTTTATTGCAACAAGAAACTTGCGTATTGCAACACAAGTTAATGGCTCTTGAAAACGAGCGAGGCAGATGATGGACGTTCCACTGGCAGAGAAAGAGAGAGAGAGAGAGCGAAAAAGAGAGATTTCTTGTCACTGTGCTACTAGGGGACACAAGGGCTAGCTGTTCTGAGGTCTCTAAGGTCCGTGTTGTTGATGAAATAAGACTGCTGACAACATGAGACTCAGTCCTTGTACAGACAACCTGCAAAAGTCGAAACACCATCTCAGATTTAAATATCTTCATAAAACACGTCCGATCAGAAGTGTCAGCAGACAGTGAGTGAATCTGATCTGTCATCTACTGTACATCTACTGTACACATGACCTGAGCTCCTCTGGGCCTCAGCTGAGATCTTCACTTATAACAGACAGAGTTTTACTGTAATAAAATAATCTCCAGGTGGTCTGCAAGCCTTACGCTTGTTCCTGGAAATCGTGCTGATGTCTGCTCTGCAGCTGATTGGCTGTCTAAACCAGGAATTCTGCATGAGGGTACACCAGGAATTCTGCATGAGGGTACACCAGGAATTCTGCATGAGGGTACACCAGGAATTCTGCATGAGGGTACACCAGGAATTCTGCATTCATCCAAATTGCATGATCGTTCCATCCAACTCTGACCAATTGATTGTGTTCTGCTCCTCATGTGATGTTTGTCCAATCATTACATTCTGTCCGAATGAATGATTCAGACTTTCCCTCCATGTGGGTTATCTTTGGGTTTTGGATCTGGACTGTGATCAGACTGACAGATGTAGAAACATCACCAGATGAACATCATCACTGGACTGTGATCAGACTGACAGATGTAGAAACATCACCAGATCAACATCATCACTGAACTGTGATCAGACTGACAGATGTAGAAACATCACCAGATCAACATCATCACTGGACTGTGATCAGACTGACAGATGTAGAAACATCACCAGATCAACATCATCACTGGACTGTGATCAGACTGACAGATGTAGAAACATCACCAGATCAACAGCATCACTGGACTGTGATCAGACTGACAGATGTAGAAACATCAACAGATCAACAGCATCACTGGACTGTGATCAGACTGACAGATGTAGAAACATCAACAGATTAACAGCATCACTGGACTGTGATCAGACTGACAGATGTAGAAACATCAACAGATCAACAGCATCACTGGACTGTGATCAGACTGACAGATGTAGAAACATCAACAGATCAACATCATCACTGGACTGTGATCAGACTGACAGATGTAGAAACATCAACAGATCAACGTCATCACTGGACTGTGATCAGACTGACAGATGTAGAAACATCAACAGATGAACATCATCACTGGACTGTGATCAGACTGACAGATGTAGAAACATCAACAGATCAACATCATCACTGGACTGTGATCAGACTGACAGTCGTGGCAGATGTTACTGTGTTTTTGACTGGCTGATTTCAGACTATTTAATTTCTCATCATCTGGTCATTAGCAAATAAAGACAAACACATTTTACAGTCAACCCACACAAAAAAATTTAATCCCCTTTCACATGAATGATCCAAACTTTAATTTCCTAAACGTGGGAATCTGTGATGTCGTTGGTTTTTAATGTAAAAACTGAACGCCAACACTCCAAAAGTCACGTCAGGTATGACTTGCTTATATATTTATAACACATACACTGAAAGATTTTAATATACTTATATATGTATTTGTTGTTGTCTTTATCTTGTATTTTTTTATATCTAGACCAGCCAGATTTTGAGGGTACAGTCACATCAGCACAATACTCGCTCAGAAACAGTCCTGCATCCTGCCGGCAAGTGTCCGCATAGAAAACCTCATTCAGTCTTCCTGAAAAAGCAAACATTACTTGTATAGATCTATTTTGTAATTGTTTTCAGTTGTTATTGTTGTATAGACTGGTGCAATATGAATCTGTAGCTCGTGTCTTCTGTGCAAAAGTCTTTGATAGT